>JASKOT010000027.1:0-245350 GCA_032158125.1 Papiliotrema nemorosa
GCTATGGCTTCGTCGATGGGTTGCATAGTAGATCTAGTGCTATGGCTATCTAAAGGTGTAGATGGAAGTGTTGTTTACGTGTCCGACTGGGCGGAGATGTCCGAGATCTCCGTGGGTACGAGTACTGCTGTTCATCATCGCGCTCTTGTATTTCATCCAATGGCGATTCCACAAATCCAGAAATGGTCGATGGTATTGGAACTACTGCCTTACCATCCATCCTGCGCTCGCGTATATCATCCCAGGAGGTGACTGGCAAGGATTGTGGAGACCTGAACCTAGGTGGATCCCCGAAATCAATGCTGCCCCATGGATGGGTACGTTTTCCCCTGCAAAACTTACCAAACCCACATACGACGCGAATGGCACATATACGAGTCCAGTCATTCTTAAACTGCACGTCTTTTCCACCGTTCACGCCAAAGCATGGGAAAAGAGACGACAGTTGCGCAAGTTTTCGCCCTTGTTCAACCTACCCCCTGAATACCAGCATCTCGTCGAGATCAAATTCGTTCTGGGACACGCGTATAGGGAAGATTGGAGTGTGGATACAGAGTTGGAACTCTTGATCGAGGAAGAACAACGGCTGCATGGAGATTTAATCAGGTTGAACCTGGTTCATGGAGAGAATCTCAGAGAGGGGAAGATCTTGGATTGGATCAATGCTGCGGGCAAAGGCACAGATGGCGGAAGGGAAGGATGGTACCTGTTCAAGGTGGACGACGATGTGAGTTGCCCCTTGGTGAAGTCGTGGTCTCGCTGACCGCATAGACTGTGCTCAACCTACCCGTATTCCTTGATAGCCTGTTGGAGCTAGACCCGCACGACCCCATCTACCTCGGAACATCGCTCAATCGATGGCCAGACTTCCACCACCATTTTACCGGCATGTTGACAGGGTTCAGTTGGCCATTAGTAAGTCTGTATCGCTACAGGAAAGCGGTCTTGCTGAGCTCCAGGTCAAAACGCTCTCTGCGGGGATAAGCAAGATGTCGAGGGAGGATATCGAGGTATGGTACGACGATGACGTTCTCACCGGGGAGATCATGGTGAGTCGTCACTGCTTGTAGACCCTTTCGACCGGGTGCTCAATCCAGTTCGGTCTCCCATCCGGGCCTCAGTGCGATCCAGCCACCCACCCGAACCCACCAGCATACTGCGATCCGCATCGTCCCCCTCCTTGGGGCTACCAGTCCAATCCACCTCGCGTGGATCCTCGAACAAGCTTGATCCGTCACGACTACGTTCGTAGGCTAGGTGATGAAGTGTTGCCCTGGATCAAAGGGGATATCACAAGGCATTCGTGGTGGTTCAAGTTTCAAGATAGGTGGGAGAAGGAATGGCACGAGAGGATAGAGGGTGTGATGTGGGAGCCGCCGACTTGGCTAGAGGCTTACAAGGAGGATGCAAAGGTGCAATAGGAAGAGGTATCGGACACCGTCTTCGCGAAGCGGTCGGGGGACGGTGAAAGATGGAGGAGGCCTCCTATGAGATACGTTTTCAGGACGACATATGGATTCAATTTCGGGCGCGACGTCTTCTTGGTTCCAGTCACTCTATCTATCGGAGCCGTCCAGTCATCACATTTTCAGGGTGACGATATAACTTGCTGAGATATCTGCGGATCTGCAGTCTTGTGCAGTACTAAAACACCCCCAGACTCGTAACGACAGGCTGGGGGATTCGGATACAACTGTCCTCCCTCACTGACACGGCGAGTCAGGAGTGTAATCATCCTCTGTCGCAGACTCACCCTAGTCATCGAGTCGTTTTGGCATTAATGATCATTTCTGCGGGCGGGTAAAAGCTTGAGGTCGGTCGATTTAGGTACTTGATAGAAATGGGTGGCCGCTGCCTGCTCTAGATGAGGTAGATGCGCCTCACCTGAAAGGTCCAATCACCGCCGACAGCTGTCGCACAGATGGATGCTCCATACATGTGCTATGAACGAAAGGTCTGGACATTTGGCGATGCACTTTACACGGTTGAGACTAATTGAAGGTGAGTGGCCAAACCTCACCCAGCCAGGTCGGCGCCTGCCAGTCCTCCTACGCTGGCCAAAAGCTGGTGGGACTGTACGCGAGCGCTTTCCGCAAGTTTTAAAGCTCCACTTGACTGTCGGGATGCTCATATAGCAGATCCGTCCGAGCGAGTCTCGCTATAGAGTGGTAGAGAACGTCGAGTCACTCCGTAGTGGCAAATGTCGCCCACTCTTTTCCCTCCCATCATCCAAAACAGCGGATCTCCCACTCTCCACAGCTGCACATCGGGTCGTAGGTATCGCGGCGGCAGATGAGAAGCGTGCTGGACCATAGTTTTGGAAGACAATCAATTCATAGAATTGCGACTATATGAGAGAAACAAGTGCAAATGAAGCCAGATCCACTACGATCACTACTCTTCTCTGACACTCCGAGTACATTAACAGCCCTGGCACCTCGCAAACCTGACCTGCTACCCCTGCACCTCGACAAACACCCTTCAAACACCCCTGGAGATGGATTATGAGCGGGGAACGATTTGTCCGTTTAGTGGGCGATAGCTCCACCGGTGGCACCGGCAGCTCTGTCTCGCTCCGCAGCAGAGAACTCGTCGACAACGGTGGTCTTGAACTTCCTAGCTGGAACTCGCTCCTCGAAGAGAATGTCAAGCTCTCCGTACGATCGACCCTTGGGCTCGGGAAGTCGGAAGTAAGTCCAGATGAGACCGCAGAGACCAGTTCCGGCCCAAAGGTAACCAGACTTGGGACCCCAGTTCCAAGCGGTAGAGTTGAGCATGTAAGGGTTCAAGATGCCGACAACGACACCACCGACGTTGTACAAGTTTCGGGCCAAGATGACGGTCTTGGATCGGAGTCGAGTGGAACCAATCTCAGCGACGAGCGAGTAGCAGACTGGACCAATGGTGACATCGTAGACGAAGGTGAAGATGATCAAAAGAGCACCGATAGCCCATCGAGTGGAGTCCGTGGCGTGGATTGTACCGAGGACACCGGTGAGGACCATGATGGTGACGAGGATGCATTGTCCGTAGAGGTAGATGTCTCGTCGACCGAAAGGCTTCATGAGGAACCAAGAAGAGGCCGTTCCGACACCACCGACGACGAACATGATCAAGTTGAGAGTAGAGGCAGTTTCCGAGGGAAGACCGGCAGACTCGAAGAAGTAAGTGGCGGTACCCTGTATCATCAGTCATTGCTCTTGCGAGAAACGAGATCGTCTCACCATGAGAGGAGATCCAGAAATGGTTTGGATGAGCCAGACAATGCAAGCAATCTCAGTTCGTCGCAAGTTGACACCCTTGAAGCAGTCGAAGAAGGAGACACCGACTTCCTGCTCCTTCTCGAGCTCGTTGGTGTGGTGCATCATGGCAACTTGTTGCTTGGCGTACTCGGTACCGGCGTTGTGGGTCAATCGGAGGATAGATCGCTCGGCTTGCTCAAACTTGCCCTTTCGGGTGAGCCACCACGGAGATTCCGGAGCGAGGAAGATACCGATGAAGATGGGGATGGGCCAGATCCATTGGATGGCAAAGGGAATCTTGTATGCCCACTCGGTGTTGTTGCCGATCAAAGCTCGGTTGACACCGGAGCAGATGATTTGTCCGATAACCCAACACAAGTTGACGTAGGTGGTAAGGAAAGGTCGGATCTGGATAGGCATGACCTCGGCGGCGTAGGAGACAGTCATGGTTTGGAAAGTACCCCAAGGGAAACCAAGGAGGAGGTAGGCAGCGAGCAGCATTTGGAGGGAAGAAGCGAACTGATAGTTAGCGGAAGAAACGAATGGTCTTCTTGCTACTCACGAATTGCATGAAGAGGAGACCAGTGAGGAGGACGACGGCGGTAAGCATGGTAGGTCGGTATCCGTACTTTTCACCGACGTAACCGGTAATCTGGAGACCGAGAATTTGACCGACTTGGACGGCACACGAGAGACCCGTCTGCCATCGAGCGGGGATCTGCCATTTCTCGGCCTTGGGGTCGTAGATTCCGTACTTTCGAGCGAAAGAAGGGTTGGCGTAGAATTGACCGAGGAGCAAAGTGTCGTAACCCTCCATGATAATGGCGCTGATCATCAGGATCGGCGCTCACGTGCGGGATGTAACTGTGTACTCACGCAGAGAAGACGATTGAGTACATGACTCCGTATCGGTACTTGCTCAAGGCCTCTCGGATACCCGAATCCTTCTGGCCTTGGACAGCCTCGGCGGCATCGTGAATGTAGGTGGAGTAATCCTGGGAGATGACATTCACACCGGGACCGGCACCGTGAGGATGGGAATTGCTCCTCGATCGACAGGGCAGTTATATACTGGTGAGGTATGGGACTTCGGAGGGACCCAAGGTCTGCCCCACCGGGACCTCCTCGGCTATTGATCCAAACCTCTTCGCCGTTTGAGCCAGCTGAGCAAAGGGCCAGAGGAGCGGGCGGCGCGAGAGGGAGAGGAATTGCGGGTCATGTCTGGGTGCCTGGCATGTGCAAAATAGACCCTTCTCGGCACTATTGCTGCATAGCTGGCGCACCTTACTTTCCAGTTTTTCATAATTCTTGTGCCAAGGATAGACGCCTGGCCCGCATGAGACTAGTCGATCTCGGTGCATCTTCGGTAGACAACACTTTTACTAGGTTCGGTTCAAACCTCGAGACATTTTCCCTTGCTCTTGTCCGGGCGCAAAAGCCGAGGCTTACGCGGCAACTAGTCACCCAGAGGCACGAGATCAGTGCATCAAGACGTAAGCGGCAAAGACTCTGGATCGACCGGCCAAGGCATCTGCGCACAGGGAGATATTCTGGCTGAAATCGGTCAAACCTCGGTAAGGGTGAATGGTTGAGATCCCGGTGGTCGATTCGTAATTCCACATGGGACCTCGCCAACGCAAGGGGGCCCAGCGACTCTCTTGCCATGGATGTTCCGGTCAAGAATAGTTCGGAACCAGCTGACCAGTGTTGCTCCAGCTCCTCGTCTATGGGAGCTCACTTGATTTATTTTCGCCGAGGTCTAACGTCGGGGAAGCTCAGCCTGGCTCTGTCGGGGTCTGTGTCGAGGTCTCCAAGGCGGGCGTTCTAACCCCCTTGGCGAGTGGGAGACCCACTCGTTACGACCCGCGAGTCGACTCTCATGACGTCGATGGACCAGGTCAGGTGACAGTGCATAGCTTTCCACCTCTTGATAACACTTGGATAATAATGTGACTTTTATTGCATGGTCCAGTCTCTCACCGGACTAAGATGGCCAGTTCCTCCGACGCCATTGACAAGCTTGTCGCGTCCGAGATCAGTTGATGTATTCATCAGGGCGATCTGTACGGCTTCGACGTCACTACCGTTCGCACAACTCGAGTATGCTTGGCTAGAGGTCGCACTCCGTCGGGCCAGCCAACAGACTCGTCCGAGTAATCAGAGCCTCACTACCGTCTCCATTTAATCCACCTGACCATCCTCATACCGTGATCGAGCAAGAACGATCGAAGATTCGAAGATCGTCGAGATCGAGATTGCCCTATCGCACCTGCCGGTCGCATCGGCTACTGCAACGGTCAGGCATTCAAGAGTGCCAGATCCCCATATACGGGGTCCTTATCGAACCACCTCAAATCCTTAATTTTCCTCTCCACCTCGCTCTGGTCTTGGCCAGATGTAGCTGTACAGTGATCCCACTGACTCGCACCGACAGGATAACTCCCTACCATCTCGTACCCTTGCCCACCTTCCGATGTATCTTCCAACAACGCATGCGCCAATCCTGCAGGCACCACCATGACATCCCCTCTATTCGCTTGATACTCCACTCGATCCGGGTTATCTTTCCCACCAAAACATAAACGGGCGGAACCACGACTGACAACGAGCACTTCGTGGGTGGTAGAATGAAAATGGTGCTCCCTGTACATCGAGTATACCCATTGAGGATGAACCACTCCTTGTTGTCGCAGATGTGCCTGGATTTGAGAAACGGGGGCTGAAGGGAAGACTCGGTGGAGGATCGTCAGAGGTCGATTGGTGGGGCGACAATTAGGGAAAGGGCCAAATGCAGGTACGTGGTGTCTGGTCACCTTGAGCGAGGCGATCGGTGCAGCGGATGACATTGTTGAGATGCTAGAGGTGCTAAAGCGTCCCAATGATGGAAAGCCAGAAGCAACATCTGGATTCAACGTTGATGTCAGCCGAAGTACTCGTCGTCAGCCGGGTTTGATCCCGTCTTGGACACCATGAGGATCTGCCTGGCCATGAGCTATGAGGTAACACTCACTGAAGGTGCATCAAGGCTCTCACCGGGATTCAAAGGGTAGACGGACAGCAAGGACTCCAGAGAAGGTATATCGATGGCCTGGCCCGCCCCTGCCTGAAATATCGCGCGGCCGGTTCGTCCCTCTTCACCTGCCTTCATCCCACGCTGACTCGTCTACGGATGACCAGGGTCTGAGCAAGCTTGTAAAGTTCTTTTGACGGACATAGGTAACGGTTTACATGCTTCCGCACGAGCAGGAAGGATGACAAGAGACTATACCGGTTCTCAGACGCAACTCTTCACTCAGGCGGCCTCTCCCGCTGCCGCTCTTTCACACCCCTCGGCGACCTGAGGTTACCACGCAGCGGATGGTTAGATTTCTGAGGAGCATGAAGGTCTAAAGAGCATGACTGCGTAGAACCTGATCGCGGATGCATTGACCCTTCCCCGCGAGCACGGTATGCGCTGAATCGCTCACGCGACATCGCCCCTTCAGTCCATCGTGTTCTCTGTAGAGTGCACTTGCACTCCGCAGAGATTGCGCTGGTCCGCGGGGCTTACAATGGTCGGGCTCTCCGCATGTGCAACTCAGATGTGTCGCAATCGGAGGTTTTGCTATTCGCTCAAATATACTCTCGAATCGTACGAGGACGATAGCTATTTGAAACGGACAAGCACCAAATTAGGACGATTGAGCACCGCATGGCCTGAGAGTTGTCTGCACTCGTATTTCGTGATAGCGAGCTCTACTCGACGGGAAGATGGTGCATTGTTGTGGAGTCTTAAATGATTGGCCATGACCTCGAATAGATTCTCCTCTCATCTCGGTCCGTGAAAGACGGATCCCCCCAATCACCCCATGATCTAGACCTGCCTCTGCTTGATTAGCACCCAAGACCCATTGTGTGATTCTGCAGCATGCTGCCTCTCGTGTCGGTCCTTTTCATCACTAGCGTCGTCGAGACGGGCTTCCATTCGGCGAACTCCAAGGACTTGGTAAGTAGATCTGAGACGTCCACATGTCGTCTCACAACCTGCTCGAGCCAATCAAGGTCGCGATCAACACCGTTGTAGTCTACATACCCAGTAGTCTCAACTGTCACTAGCTCGTAGAGCACAAGCGAGACCTTGTCGCTGTTGAAAATAGTAGTAGAATAGACTAAGAGCTACGGCCGTGAGTGTAAATAGAACGAGATCTGAAACGATGCGATTAACCACGCGAGTCACTGTCCATGGATTGATAACGTCTCCAAACGTCCCATGTTGCCTTTCTGTACGAGGTCTGGTACTTTGTATAGAGCTCGCTCTTCTATCGGATCGTACCGATTGCATGACAGAGCATACGCAGAGCATGAAGTTTCGCGCTAGTCGCAACACCATGCGGTTGCTGTCGGTCGATGGATTTGAGGCACTTTCATGGTGCTCTTGAAACAAGTATAAAGGTAGTCTCCCAAACAGAGCAGGCTGCCTCACTCAGTCTCATCGTAGCTTGCCTCCCAGTTTAGTCATGCTTCCCACCACAATCCTCTCGTCGATCCTCTTCTTCATGGCGGTCTCTGCGACGCCTGTACCAGCCCAACCTCGCAGTGTCATCACATTGCGAGAAGGCAAACCCCGAGTGTCCCTTGCCGAGCGGCAAGAAGCCACTGGAGCATCGTTGACAGACCTCATCCAGACCGACAAGAAGGTCGTCATCGCTAAGTATGCCCACAACAATGCCCTAGCGAAGGTCAGTTGGGATGGTGTCTAGGATCTAGAGCAAGCTGATACGCCAGGCGGCCCAGGCTTCAGGCGTCAACATCAACAAGCGAGCGAGTACCATTGGCCTGACCGATGTCCAGTCTGGCGGTGTTGACGAACTGTACGTAGACCCAGTCGACTGGATCTATCTCGCGCGCTCATAGAAGGTACTACGGAACTCTGAGCATGGGCACCCCTGCTCAAAAGATCACGTTCGATTTCGACACGTGAGTCACTCGACATCGAGGTCATGCGCTGATGCCTGTAGCGGGTCAAGTGACCTGTGGGTTCCCACTCAGAACTCGAATGGCTACAACGACGGTGCCCATTTCAACACTGCCAAGAGTTCTACGTACCGAAACACCGGCCAAAGCTTCGACGATGAGTGTGAGTTGCTATATCATCCTCTATTGTGCTCTGTTGACTCGAAGACGGATCAGGCTCCGTCACCGGCACTTTGGCCACTGAGACTGTCTCTTTTGGCAGTCTGACCGCTACCAATCAATACTTTGGTGCCGTCACACAGGTCTCCCAGGACTTTGACAACAACCCAGCCACGGGACTTTGCGGATTGGCATACCAGTCCATCGCTTCTACTGGTCATGCTCCGCTTCCTCAGCACCTTTACAGCCTCGGAAAGATCTCTAGTCCAGAATTTGGTTTCCGATTGACCAGGGGTACTTCTTCAGGAGCAGAGTTGACCATGGGAGGTGTCGCTTCCGACTACGCAGGAGCCAGTTTCCAGTCCACCCCAGTCACTTCCCAGACATACGTGAGTTCAATATTCTGATGATGGACTGACACCTCAGTACGAGGTCAATTCAAATGGGATGACGGTGAATGGCCAAGTGGTATCTGGAAGTTTCCCCGCAGCCATCGATACCGGAACGACCGTGAGTCTCGCAGACAAGCATCATGACTTTGGCTCATGTCCAGCTCATCTACGTCCCCACAGCCGCCGCAGACGCCTTCTACGGTGCCATTCCGGGATCCAGTTCCAACGGCGATGGATCTTACAACTACCCATGTAGCTTTTCCGGTTCGGTCGGAATCAGCTTTGCCAACATCGGCAACCTGAACTTCAACACGGCTGACCTGAACATTGGTTCCGTCGGAGGAGGCATGTGTACTGGTGCTGTCCAAGGACAAGATGAGCAAGACATCAACGGAAACGATTTTGCTATTGTCGGAGACACCTTCATCAAGAGTTATTACACCGTCTTCAAGTGAGTCCGCCGGAGCCATTGCTTGCCTCGTTGAGAGCTGACGGGATAGCTTCGGAAGCAACTACGTCGCTTTCGCCCCGGCCAATGGAAACACATAACTAGTCGGCGGGTTAAAAAGACCTGCAGAAGGGTGAAGTAATATCAGAAGAGTGAAACCAAGAAGAGCGAAACAAAGGATACCGGATAAAAGCGATCAAGGATAATGCATGCTATACCCCAACCTGCATCACAGCGAAGACTGCGGAAGTAGACATCCGCCCATACCCCATTGTAAGCCGCGAAGATCCGAGTGGGGTGGCGACTGTATGTGGGGTCCACAGAGTGTGCTGAGGCGGCATTACTCGGTCGATTTCCCCACTCTATCAATGCTGCTCATCCAGACTCGACCGGACTATGAGTCCCCGCAATGCAATCGTAGTTGTTCGGTTTATTCGCACTTACGACTTGTAGGGATGATGCGGATCATCGAGCTTCCATGGATGGACACTTCTCCACAGACGAGCTGTCCAGTCCCCCACCGGATTATGCGGCAATAGCCAAAAGTGTTCTTGGCCATGCAACGGCCGGCTGAAAGTGAGAGAGTCGGAACGAGAGGTATAAATGCAGTGTTTGTGAACATCCGTTCGATGCATTCATCTCATCAGCTCATAACCTGATCACTCAAAAACCTCGTAGCTAAGAATCTGTCACAAGTGGGTCCGACCTATCCGACATTTGCTGACAACCAGTGCCTATCGCTGTATCACAACAACCGGTTCCCGCAGTCGGGATCAACGGCTTTGGTCGAATAGGCAAGTCCAATCCCGATGATCGGAACTGAGACACTGACCACCAGGCCGAGCATTGTTTCGACTGGGTCTCCAGCGAAACGACATCAATCTAGTCGCAGTCAACCACACCGCTCTCTCTTTAGAGCATCTCCTGACTGCGATCCGACATGATTCGACGCATGGACCGTGTCCACTCTCACGCGAAATCACTATCGCTCCCTCAGACCACCCTGATCTTCTCCCTCCAACCTCGAGCAATCCCACTCCGACCGGCCTGCTCTTCCGAGGTCGAATGATACACCTCTTCTCCCAACGTGATGCGTCATTGCTGGATTGGAAAAGCACAGGGGCCGAGTACATCATGGAATCGACAGGGAAGATGACCACAAGAGAGAAGGCTAGCGTGCATATCAAAGCAGGAGGGGCAAAGCGGGTCATCATTTCCGCCCCTAGCAAGGATGTGCCGAATTTGGTCTATGGGGTCAATCATGGCTGCTACGTCAAGGACCAAGACATCATCTCCAACGCCTCATGTACCGTGAGTGGACCTGCTGCGCTGTCATTGCAAGAGCTAATCCAAGACCAATTGCCTCGCCCCGATCGCTTTGGTTCTGTCCAGATCATTCGGTATCGAGACGGGGATGATGACGACCGTACACGCGTCCACCGCGAGTCAAAAAGTTCTGGATGGATTCAGCGCAAAAGACATCCGATCAGGTCGATCCGCTATGGGCAACATCATTCCTGCATCGACTGGTGCGGCTCAAGCAGTGGTCAAAGTCCTTCCCGAGCTCAAGGGCAAGTTCCACGGTAAGTCCTTGCTTCAATCTCCCAGCTTCGCTGATCTTCAGGTATCTCCATTCGAGTCCCCGTTACCAACGTGTCCCTTGTCGACCTCACTGTTACGCTCTCTACCCCAGTTGCCGACAAAGAGGCCTTGATCGCTGCTTTCCGTGAAGCCGCCCAGAAACAACCGGGATGGAACGCATTGAAAACATTGGAAGGGGATGAATCGGCAGATGCCAAAGCGGGCCAGGACGTCAGACTGAGGGGGGTGATGGATGTAAACGATGAAAAGCTTGTTTCGTCAGACTACCTCTCGACGAGCTTTTCATGCAACATCGACGTGGACGCTACGGTCATGTTAAACGACACGACGGCGAAGATTGTCGCTTGGTATGATAACGAGTACGGGTTCTCTTCACGGAGTGAGTCGATTGTACATTGCGCAGTGCCATGCTGATGTCAGTGTTCGATCTCGCTGTCTACATGGCGGCATGCGAGCAATAATGCGTGGTGGAATCTAGATTTGTAGATTATAGATGTTGTTCAATGTGGAATTGCGGTTTAGACTTTGCGCATGCAAGCATTCACTGAATGGAGCCTATGTAGTGATGGGCAGGTGTTTACATTTGGGTACCACTCTTGCTACGATTACTTTGACCGGTTCGGAACCCCGTCTGCGTCGACCGGACCGTCAGCTATGATAGGTGGAGTTCGTGACTCAAAAGTCCCCGACCTCACAGCACATCTGCTATCCGCATACACGGTCATGGTGCGAGAGTGAACTTGGGAGGTATCCGACGCAGTCCGATCGGATGAGCCCCAACTCACCGATCAGGAAAACCACTTCGGGCGATTTCTTTCAACCCAAACGGCAGGGCGTCGCGCAAGCTTATTCCTGGAATCGCCTCTCATCTGCCGCCGGTATCTCTCGGTAAACGTGAATCATCATCATAATTTAGCCCTGCACCTGCCTTCCTTCTCCTCCTCGCTTGCACGTTAGGGACTAGCGCTTGGTCGAAATGGTGCTACAAAGCCCAAAGGTATGTACTTCGGAACGGTCAGCCGGTCGTCAAGTTTTGTGTCTGCGTCGGGGCATGACAGCTTCGGTTACAGACCGGGGCGGGGTCGTGGTTTTGCTGAGGGGTATATAAGTGGGGCAGCACTGTCACCCACGAATCCTATTTTGCCCATTTGTGGACATAAACACCATACGCCATGAAGGACGACAAGGATCTGATAACGCCTGCAGAGTCAAAGGTTCCGGTGCCATCTAGGATGGTCGAGACGCCCTCAGAGGAGAAGGGGGATACATCGAGAGCTCGATATACACTTGCGACTCCTGACAAGTTCGGGATCGCCCTACATCCAGATGTGGAGAATCTCTTGTTCGATAGCACAGCTCTAGCCCATGCTTATGGAGGGAATTGTGAGCGACTTGTTTGTTGTCGGGTCATCACACTGACATGCAGCGTTCAAAGATATCTTTGCCTCTTCCATTGTCACCATCTGCGCGTTGACAGCATGCGTGGGAGGGCTGTTATTTGGGTTCGATCAAGGTCTCATGTCGATCATCCTCGTCATGCCTCGTTTCCTTTCCGATTTCCCACAAGTAGACTCGGCCGCATCCTCCGCAGCCGGCTTCAATAAGGGTCTCTTGACTGCCATGTTGGAGCTCGGTGCTTTTGTCGGAGCGATATTATGCGGTTTTGTCGCGGATAGATATTCCAGGAAAGCGTCCATTGGAGTAGGATTGGTCTGGTTCACCATCGGATCGGTGATCCAGACCGCCTCGTTTGGTTTCGCTCAGCTTGTCGTCGGTAGGACCATCGGTGGAATAGGTATCGGGTGCGTTGCTCGGCCAGCCAAAAGGATCGTGCTGATGATCAGCATGCTTTCGTCCACTGCACCAGTCTATGTGTCCGAGATCGCCCCTCCCAACGTCAGAGGTGCTTTGCTGGTTATTGAAGAATTCATGATTGTCCTTGGTATCGTCGTCATGTATTATGTAAGTATGCCCAGCTGAACTGAGCTGACTTATAGATCACCTACGGCACACGAACAATAACAAACGACTGGTGTTTTCGACTTCCCTTCTTCATTCAAATGGTGCCTGGATTCTTCCTCGCTGCAGCCCTTTTCGTTCTTCCTTATTCCCCACGTTGGCTTGCGTCTCGCGGGAGGGATCAGGAGTGTCTCGACACACTATGTCGCCTTCGTCGATTACCTCCGACCGATCCCAGAGTGCAAGCGGAATGGATCAACATCAGGGTAGAGGCGTGTCACAATATCGAGGCGATCACTGAACGACACCCCATTTTGACTGGTCAGCAGGGCTTCAAGGCGGAACTCAAGCGGGAGGCGTATAGCTGGATCGACCTGTTCAAGCCTGCTGTCATCCGTCGCACCATGATCGGTATCATGCTCATGGTGTTCCAGCAGTTTGTTGGAATCAACGCGGTGAGTAACCCGTCTTCAGACAAACTGTGCTGACGATATAGCTGATCTACTACTCGCCGACTCTATTCGAAACACTTGGCTTGAACGGCTCGTTGCAGCTCCACATGTCAGGAGTGATGAACATTGCACAACTCGTCGCCGTCACCGCCTCATTCTTCGTGTTTGACAAGATCGGACGAAAACCACTCTTGATCTTTGGTTCAATCGGTATGACCATCTCGCATTCAATCGTCGCTATCATGATCGGTCTCTTCTCGGACGACTGGGCAGCTCACTCGGCACAAGGATGGGTCGGTGTCGTATTCATCATCGTCTTTATGCTCTTCTTCGGCTTGTCGTGGGGTCCCGTACCATGGGGCATGCCTTCTGAAGTCCATTCTTCGAGCTACAGAGCCAAAGGTACCGCTTTGGCTGTCTGTGCAAACTGGTTGTTCAACTTCATCATCGGACTGATCACTCCGCCCATGATCGACGGAATCGGCTATGGAACATTCGTCTTCTTCGCTTGCTTCTCCTTCTTGTCAGGTGTATGGGCTTTCTTCATCGCGCCTGAAACCAAAGGCCGGACATTGGAGCAAATGGACCAGGTTTTCAAATCGCATACGGCGGCACATGACCATGCTATGAAATACCAAATCACCCGACTGGCCATTGGCGGTAGTCAGGCGGGCGGACACGGGGTGCCGGATGACAAAGGGAGGAATCTCCACGTGGAGAGAGTGTAGTTATGGCTGCAATTATATAGAAGAGAAGCTCGATTATATCGCAGACAACCCAGTCCATGTATAGTACATATAGCATACGTGACTATTCTGTCTTCTGCCAAAGAGGGATGAGCTCGTTAAGCCGTGTCATCCCTTCCTGCGCTGTGATCTCCCCGGAGCTGAGCTCGTCAAGGATACCTTGAGCTCGAGAACGAGCATTCTCGTTCTTGGCCATCTTGATGAACCCATCCAACTGCACTGACAGACGAGAATGGTCGTCCATGGTCAACAAGTGTTTTTGACTGGCATAGTCGAAGACCCTGACCTCAGTCGACGGCCCTGGCATGGTGCTGTCTTCAGGCAAAGATCTTGGTCCAGGTTTCCTACCCCGAAGGTTGCGAGACGAGGATGATGCTGCAGCATCGTCCGTATAGGGTTCAGAGACTGTGATGGCGGGACTGGCAGATTGCGTTTCAGCTCTCGGCTGGATGCTTTGGAGAATACGATCCACACGACCCTTGTCAATTGGGAACTGCCAGTCGTGTATGAGCCTAGCGGCAGAACTGACCGAAACATCAGATAGCTGTCCCCATTTCTCAAAGGTATTTATCACAGGGTGCTTTTGTCGACACAACGGACCCTCAAAGTCGGTATGGGCGGAATACAACCAAGCAGTCTCAAGATAGTTCGCCCAACCTTCTGCGATATCCTTTGAGACCTTGGGCTTCAGTTTGGACGAGTTGACACCAAGAGTCTGCAACGCTCCTCTGATACCATGTTTGATGTACTGCTCGGTGCGCGCCTTCACCCATTCGGATTTATTCTTCATCATCCTCTTCGATGCACCGGCAGACGCAGATTCCTCAATCAGCTTCTCCAGATCGCTCCCAGCCTTTCGTTTGGCCTCATCCTGGAGATCGGTGTAAGTAGGGTATGTTTCCGGCTCTGAAGAGGTGGTCATTTTGCTAAATGTCTCCGACAATCGACGAAGGATGGGACTCGGCGGATCCTTCTGCGCCTGCGTATCTTGTGTCTGGTCTGACCGGGATATCGCGTTGGAAGCCCAAGAGCCGATGCGTTTCATGATGGCTGGATACGAGAATCTGTTGGGCAATGTCAAAAGACCTGGATCGTCGTCGGTCTCCCAAGAACGATCGAGGGAGAACTATCGGTGGAGCTGGGAGAGCATGGGTCAGATATTCTTCTTTATACGGTCCACAACCTGTTCGTCATTGACCGTGAGAACTCAGCATGACTCTTCTCTCATCATCTATTTCTGACATGTCACACAATTACATCTTCTGAAGTGCTAAGCACATCGTGAGACGTTCTCACGGCATTCAGTCACAGAGATGCGAATGGGGAAGGATCATCTTCAAAGGACCGGTGAGAACTTCCGTTCATTGTCAAACAGGCGGCGTTATTGGCTCAAATGTGCTTTACACCTTGTGAAATCGACCCGCAACACCTGTGAGGACCAAGGGTGAAAACAAATTTGAGCTATTAATCCCGCTCATAAACGAGACCGCTCCAATTCGGACCATGTCGGCGAATACCACTCGCTTGGACACGCAATTCCAGCGCTTAAAATCAGCTGCCAAGACAAGCTGACCGTCAGCCCTGGGCCCACAGGAAGTACTTGTAATTCCAGCTACTCCACCCTCTTGACCTGCACTTGGTACCGACGACCTGCACAGCGCTTGTACCTTTCTGCAGCGATGCACCACCCACATCCCCCGAACAACATGATCGGCCGATTGAATCGATATCGTTAAACAGTTCCCTCGGAGTGGTACTCGAACATGACCATCCCCGTTATCAGATTATGAAGATCCAGGGTTCAGCATTCGATAGGTCGCTCAGGGGGAAGTCTTGGCGCTCGACTTTCTGCAGACCTGCGTGCTCACTTCAATGGTGAAGTCTTGGATGTACAGGAACGACTAGTATGATCGGCCGACCCAAAGGCAGCTACGAAAAAAAGTCGATCAAGGATGAAGGGTGGAAGAATCGTATATGAAGCTGATCGAGAGATGGTCTTTCCCATCGGTTAGCCAGGATGACCGTACCCCAGCAGTACACCACCAATCCCGTATTGGATAGCTCGGCAGCTCCTACACTCGTCCGAGAGGAAACAAGGCAGGGGTCTCCGCACGATGACAAGCACATCCGGGAGGACGATTCGACCCTTGAAGATGGTAAAAGTGGGATCATTGCCGACAAATCTCGAGGTGTTGTAGAAATGGAGACCCTCAAAGAAGGACTCACTACCAAGAAAAAGGTGATCATCTACGGCTTCTTTTGTGTCCTGGCATATGTCTTGTCGCTGAGTGAGTGAAATGTGCAATACTCGAGTACATAGGAGTAGGCTGAAAATCAGACCAATACAGCGCTTCCGTCTTCCTCACTCAAGCTGTCTCGCGAACTTTTGGCAAACATGCTCTTCAAGCGACCATATCTACCATCACCGCAGTCTTCCAAGCAATGTCTCAACCTCCCATGGCCAAATTTGCCGATGTCTTCGGTCGAGTCAACGCCTATCTCGCCTGCGTCTTTCTCTATTGTGTCGGATACATCATTGTCGCGTCTTCCAATGGCATCGTCACATACGCTGTGGGTAACTCGATCTACATCCTTGGTATATCAAACTTGTTTCTCTTGCAAAATGTCATCATTTCCGACATTTCCTCGCTTAGAAATCGATGTGAGTCGATCTTTGAGCAGGTCGAAGTGAAGCTGATCGAAATCAGGGTGGTGGACGATTGCCCCCTCAATCCTGCAATGTATAAACGGATTCATCATCGGTGACTTTACCGATAGCTTCTTGTCTCGAGGAGCCGATGCGTGGCGATGGGGTTTTGGTGAGTGGAACACCGTGTCGCCTACCTAACATCCAGGTGTCTTCATCATTCTCATCCCGGTTCTCGCTGCACCCATCGTCATTACCCTATACATCAACATGCGACCCAGCCGTATCGTTCGTGCGGAGATCAAAGCCGCCCAACAAACACGACGACAGGCCGCGTCGTTCAAGACGCGTTTCTGGCGAGAGACCAAAGCTTTCTTCTGGCAGCTCGACTTTATCGGTCTTCTCCTCTTCGTCATTGGTTTCGGCTTGTTTTTCGTCACTATCACTACTGCCAATTCCCGAACCGCCAGATGGTCTGATGCTCACTCGATTGCTCAACTGGTACTGGGTGGGGTGTTCATCATCGGATTCGTAGTATACGAAAAGTGGTTTGCGCCGCACCCGCTCTTGCCCTTTGCCCTGCTCAAGAGGAAGACAGTGGTGGGGGCTTGTCTTATCGCTCTCTTCCATCCCATGTGTGGGAGAATCGTCGCTGGGTACTTGTACACCTTCTTGATCGTCGCTGCTGGGTAGGTTATCTCTTTGTCGACCAAGTCTATGCTGATGATGAGCCAATCCAACAAGTCCGCCTCAAACATCACCAGCTACCCCACCGTTGCAGGTACAATTACCGGTATCGTCGGGTCTATGCTTGCGAGACGGCTGAGAACCTTGAAATGGTTCATTGTCTTTGGGATGGGACTGGAGCTCCTGGCACACGGTCTCATGATCCGGTACAGAACATCCACCAACTCTCAAGCTGAACTTGCGATCGTACAATTGATGCGGGGTGAGTCTGACTGACTCGTACCGAAGAGGTTAGAGACTGACAGCAGGTGCTGCGAATGGTTTCATCCCATTCCCCACTCAGGCCCTCATCCAAGCCGCTGCGCCACACGAGGTGAGTGACTCGGACCCCCGCCGTGTGCTTAGCTGATTCCCTAGCACTTGGCCGCTATCACTGCAGGCTGGCTGGTCGTCTATTACATCTCCGTGAGCCTTTACACAAGCCAAATTTTCGTTGTTTGCTGACCGTCAGGGCGGTATCGGATCTGCTATTGGAGGGAGTATCTGGACCAACGTTGCCCTGAAAAAGATCTCAAACTACGTCGCAGCCGCAGGCGGAAACACCACCGAAGTTCAGATGGCATACAACAACCCCCTTGGTTTTGCCGATTTGTACCCCATGGGCTCACCCAAGAGAGACGCCATCGCCAAAGCGCAAGACGAGGCACAGAGGATCATCGTGATCGTTGGTGTTTGTGTGACGGTCCTTGGTTTCCTGAGCGCCTTGTTCTTGCTGGACAATCTCAGACTGACGGATGATCAATCTTTGGAGGAGTCTGAGGAGAGGGTGATGATAGAGGAAAAGGGGGAAAAGAAGAGGCAGATAGTGGATTCGCTGTGAAGCAGTACATCAGGTCTTTCGTCAAGTCAAAGATACATGCATTGCCTGTCTAAGTATAGAGACCACGATTACTGTCTGAGAATATCCGGAGCACGCCAATGAAGGCATGATCAACTAGAGCACCCTCACGACCAGAGTCATTGGCGACTCGTCAGATTTGCGCTTGCCACGTTTATCCCGTTTCTTGTGCTCTCGCTTCTCCTTCTTGGCGGATTTTTTCGCTTCCTTCCTAGCCCTCTCGTCCCGCCTCCGCTGGTCTTTGTCCCTCTTTCTCCCCGACACTTCGCCCTCATCGTCCGAGTCACTGCTGGAATCACTCGTCGAGCTGGAGCTGATGCTGTGGCGCCCGGTTTTGGAATTGTCCCGCTCAAAGTCCACCTTGAGGCCGCGAGGCATGAAAAACCTCTCTTGCCATACAGTCAAAGCTTCGTAGACCACCGGCTCTTTCCCCTTCAACATGCCCTTTTGGATGGCTTTCGTCACGAAATAACCTGTTGCTCCCAGGTGCATAGTCACCGGTGCGACATTGCTGACCACCTGCTGCAATCCCGTCATTCTCCCCGCAACTTCCAAGTCTTCCAAGAAACGCGCCCAATCCGCCATACTCACGTCCCGGGGAACGAGAAGGTGAGAGGGGTAATGCGGTTTGAAGCCTTCGGCAAGTAATTTGCCTTTTGGTGGGATGCGAGCGGTGAGATTGGTGGCGGTAGGCTGTCCGAGTAAGGGTATCGGACGAAGGAAAGATGGGCACGGTGGATCGAAAATCTCCCCTGGATGTCTAGCGAAACGAATTTTGATGCGTAGGCCGATGGGTAGCTGTGTGAGGGTCATAGCCCCCATTTCGCTGGGACCGGGTGACCATTCACGATTCGTAGCGTAGGGCGAACCGTATTGCGCTAGGCGTGTCGTAGCATCGTTCCCGGTGGGCTGAGTGGGCTGGTTGTAGGCCGACAGATCATTGAGAGGCACAGAAGCATCCCGAGAGCCGTTTTCATATGCGGGCGGTGCGTATGAAGCATAAGTGCTGGATTGTGGAGTGAGAGAGTTAGATGGCCCGGTACGCTGCGAGACGTCAGCTTTGAGGCGATATCAAGCCCAACTTACCGTATACTGCTCATACTGACCCGCTTCCCAGCTCTGTGTGTTGAGTTGTGGACTGAAAGAGGTATGTGGACCGGTATGCTGCGAGATATTAGCCGTGAGGCGATATCAGACGACTTACAGTATATTGCTCATACTGATCCGCTTCCCAGCGTTGTGTCTCTTTATCGACTGTGTATTTGTGGTCTGCGTACATGTTTGTTGCGATCGCAAAGCTTTGTTGTGACCATGAGGTATGCCATCACCCCACCATATATATGCGTGAGTACCAGTGCGTTCGGTAGCGATGTCGGTACAGATTCAACGAGCAACATTCTTTCATGCCCCGAATCACCAACTTATCTCTCAGCCCACAAGGCTATCTATTCTTAGTTCGGGGATAAGATCTCACCGATGTAATTTAGCCTACGCTGAGTCTCGGTGGAGCTACCAACTAGGGAGCTAAGAAGCACCATTCGCCCAGTTTTCGAGTCTTCCAGACAGCGAACTCGCTACCGATGGTGTAGTCAGCATGATTGATTGTACCCAAGATTTCCGGATCGAGGTGCGCCAGCGAGTTGAAAGTCTCCATTTCTCATCCCACGGAATGCGTCAACATTATTGTTTGTTTCCGTATACTTCATGACTCTTGGTTAGGCCGGGCCTTTGCGCCGCGCCAGCTCAGAAGTCGGTTAATGCAAGTCGGTTCGAGACGCCTGACTGGAACATAATTTCGGCAAAGGGAGATAGAACTGTAGAACATCAAAATTGAGAGAATTGAGTATGTCGCCCAGCTTCTCTGAGTTTTATGATTCGATGACCATCCCATACAATACTCAAGAGTTCAATGGGACTACAGAGTGTGCATCCAAGATGTTAGACGCTTTGAATGACGTAGATGCAAGTCCAGACGCCGCAGGAATAGTATTCCTTACGACTCGCATTACAAGACCTGTCGATGCATCTTATCTGCCAGGCAGCTTCGGACCAAGTGAATTTATCCACTACATCATTGTCATAACACACGGCACATATCAACTGGTTCATGGGATAGTACCACAAAGTACTAAGCGAGAGAACCTACGGATATATGAGTAGTTACCGTAGTATCTAGACCCCCCAGAGATTGTATCTCTTAAGTGACTTCCATCTACATCGTCTACCAGAGTCGCAGGCACTAGTAACCCAGTTCACACGGAAACCTGCCTAGATCGAATACTCCATCACAATCATGTCGGCTGGAGAGATCAAAGGTCACTGCAACTGTGGTCAATACCAGATTACGATATCCTCCAAACCCAAGGGCATGAATCTATGTCGTGAATTCATGTTTTCTTTTGAAAGCCAGAAACTTGATGAGCAGATTGTATCGATTGCAGGAGGTGGTCAGGAGCAATGTATTGTCGTTCTTTCTCCCCCGATGCCTGCTAATAGGCATAGGTATTCGGCCCATATCTTTGCAGACAAGGAACACCTCACGATCGAAGGTCCAGAGCCGAGAACGTACGAAGTAAAAGGTATCAAAGGGAAAAGGATGACTCGAGCATGGTGTGATACTTGCGGATCGTGAGACAGTTTTGGGTGGCCATGCTCATACCCAGTGGTTTGTGGATCAAGCCCGAAGGGGAGGATCAGGTCTTTGTCAAAGCTGGTAAGCCCGAGGAAAAAGAACCTTTCTGACATTAACGTGTAGGCCTTTTTGACCCGGGAGACGTACCGAACCCTACTTTGGAGACGTTTACAAAAGATATGGAGAAGTGGGAGAAGACTGCACCGGGCGTTGAACCATGGAAGGAGAATCATGGTGGGATATAGTGCATCTCTTTCCGACTTCACAAGCCATTCCCCTCAGTCTTCTCGCGACCGTACATAGTTCAGTACATAGTGTTCGATACTCGATTCAGTAAAGGCTCGCAATGCATGCATGAGACAAAATGGTGCGGATCAGACAATAGTAGCTTGGAATGGTTTGTTTATTTTCGCCACCCACTTTGTTTTCTTTCCAACGTCAACACGCGACTGCTTTTCGTCTGTTCCAAGCCAACGTCTACCAGTAAATCCTCCCATCATCGCTCAATCTCGACCTCGTGTACTCTTGTGACTGGGGTCACCTTTCAGAGAGCCATAATGAGCCCGAAGGTCCCACCCACACCGCTGTTCCCTCGCTTTGCAGCTGACAATTCGCTCTTGTTATCCACGGAACCCATCTTTGACGTTTCCTTCGAAAATGATTCGACCGAATTCCCCACTCCAAAGCCCCTTCACACGGCTGCAAAAGATGTCACAACTATTACAGCTCCTCGAGTTTGTTCTATGGCTAAGGAGGCGAGTCATGACGATTTGTACGCTCGAAGAGTATCGGACGCCCGTCGGAGGAGTCTCTCCCGCCCGTCTTCGCCCTTCCTCCCTTCGACAAACTTCGCTCCGTCTTCGAAAATGATGGCCGATACCTCCATAGGCTCCGATGGGGAGATATCAAGAGTGCATCTAGCATGGAAAAGTAGACCACCGGGCAGGGGCAGAAGCGTTGAACAAGAGATTATAAACACACATCGGGCATGTGTCTCGACCAGAACCAGTGAATATCCTGACCATCAGGAGGACCCACCTGCACACCGGCCGCTTGTTCCGCAGAAGCGAGGCACCGCATTATCACGATACCTCGCCAAGTCTTCCATGAATCGCGCGACCTCTACACATCTCCCTCCCCTTCCAGCGATAGACGATCAACCCATCGAATTCGCTCGATCGGCCCCGCCCGTCGAGGAGTTCAACACGATCTCAGCCAGTCTTGAACGCTATGATGGTGTGTCTGAACCGTTGGAAGGAGAAGTGGATCCGGACTATGGACCCGCAGAGGAGGAGATACAGGTTGATCTCGCGGATTCCAGGCATCTCTCCAGGGAATCGTCTCCTACATCTCCTGCAGAGGTCGATATACCTGCAGCTTCATCGAAAGCCGTCACGGACGCCGAGGACCCTTCTGCCGAGGAGGTTCGTTCGGAACCATCAACATTGCGCTTCATACCGCCACCAGCGACTTCTCCCCCCCTTCCTTCTTCCGCCGCTAATGCACCACTCACACCGGGTATTCCATTCCCCGCGTTGGCCGATCTGAGCGACACCGACGGCGAGACGAGTATGACCAGCCAAGATGGACTGCGACGATCACGTTCAGAAGGTCTCGTTAGCTTTTTTACCGACTTTCTGCGCGGATCCACCTCGAATAGGGCCAAGACAGACGCAGAAGCGTCAGGCTGCGCAGCCCCAAAAGACCCACTGGAGGCAGCATCGAAAGCCGCGAAGACGTATAGATCAGAGTGCTTTTCGTGAGTAAAGTCATTCGGTCGATTCTGACTCCTCGCAGGACCGCCGTATCAAGTGCGTCTACCATAACGAAAGCTAGATCCGTGAACCCCCCACATTTTACATCCCTGACCCGTCCCGCCCCAGTACGCCTTCCACTCAAGCCCGCTTCTGGTTCCGCTTCCAACATGACTAAACCAGTCCAATCGCAGCCACCGGCCAAGAAACCGTCTATACCCAGACCGCGCCCTGCGACCAACTCGGCACTCGCCAATGCCGCTCTGGCGAGGCTTCCTCCTCCAGGCAAGGGGTCTACCCGGGCTAGCAACCCTATCAAGATTCGAACACCCGAACGAGCTCGTGATCTTGCTTCAAGACGAAAAGTCTTCGAGGCAAAAGTCAAAACCCCGCCTAAACCCGTCATGAAACCTATTGCCCGGACGATCCCTATCTCTGGCCGTACGCCCGGTAAAGCGTCTCGAATGAGAGCTGCTCAACGGGATACGTTTGATCAAGCTGTCAAGGAGAGAAATGAGCAGAAGGATCGAGAACGAAGAGATATGCAACGTAAGAGAGAGGAAGAAGAGGAGGAAGAGTATCAGAGGAGGCGGAAACAAACTGTCATCCGGGCTCATCCTGTCCCAGACATGTATAAGAGGGTTCCACCTGTCTCCAAGTGAGAGTGGGCATGATCGTTGTAGATATAGATACATGTTGGTACTGTACATATGACTTGGCGACCAAATCGTCCTAATCGACAAATGCGTCGAAGATCATATTGGCGAGTATAATGTCATTCTTTGCGTCTAATGGCTTGGTCTTGTACTCTTTCCCATTCACCACGGCCTGGTAAAACTCTTCCATTTCGAGAACGTACGGGTCAAGGTAGGTCGGTCGAGTGATCTGTTCAGAGTAGTCGCCGTTGGGTAGTTGAGATTGAACAGTCAGTTTGATCGGCAGCCCTTTGACATAGGGCCTGGATGTTAGCCGCATCCCAAGCTATGGACGCGGATGGACATACGTATCGTACTGGATCTTGACTCTCGAGTCGTTGGTGTATACCTCGATATGCGCATCAAATAGCGCAACTTGATCTATGGCCATCTACTATCAGCGACCCTACATCCAGACCGAGTCGAGGACTCACCTCAAAGTACGCCTTGAAACCCTTGTATTGGAACAAAGCAGAGTACCAGAAACTCTGGTCATTCCCATCATCGCTCCTAGTAGCCACCAGGCACTTTTCCGGCATCCCAATCACATCTCTCATCGCTGACAGATCGTGGCATCCGAGGGTAGTAAGCAGATTCATAGAGTGTGCGTTTCGACCGTCTCCCGAATGTTTCTCCTTGATGTTGTGCGCAAGATTGGCTGTTCGACGTTGAGACAGATCGTCTTTGGCTTCTTGAGGGATATCTTTGAAGTATCGCAGATGCATCCCCGATTGAGCGGTAAACAGGGAGTTCTATCTGTCAGACGAGGAGCTACGCTACACTCTGCTGGACTCACATCGCCAATGATATCTCTGACTCGGACATCTGCCATTAGCTCGTCCTCATTGAATTCGTTCACCAGAGCAAAGGAGCAAACTAGTGAGAGAACGAGGTGTGGGTGTGGACTCACACTTGATCGTCTTGCCCTTGATGGCCTCTTTCAACCTATCCAAAGCCGTCGCATACCTCCTCATATACCCCACAAAGACCACCACGCCATTCTTCACCCTGGCGTCTTCGATCGCATCGGCCTCTTCTAACGTCTGAGCCATCGGTTTCTCCGTCAAGACATGTTTCCCAGCGTTCGCAGCGGCTATGACTTGTTCGGCGTGGTACTCGTGTGTTGAAAGGATGAACACGACGTCGATGGGAATGTTTGACGATAGCATGTCATGACTACCATCAGTCTAGGGAGTTTCCATCTCGGCTTACATCGAGGTGAAGGTATCCGGAACGTGGAAGCGTTCTGAACATAGCTTGAGCGAGTCTTGCGAGACATCACAAAGAGCCGTGACCTTGAATTGTTCGTGGTTTGTCGTGAGGTTGGGCAACTAGACATTAGCATTGGACACGAATAACACACGCTGGCCAGTTACGTGTACACATTGAGCAACTTCACCACATCCGACGACGGCAACGTTGAGGCGTTTGGTGGGAGACATGAGGAGAAGTAAAGGGAGGGGAAATGGACATGATCAGTCTAGCTTATATGGTCAACCGGGGAGGCCGAGGTCACCGATGCTACTCCTCGAGGATCTGTAAAGAGTTTGCCTCAGGGGAAGTGCACGCTTCGTGAGAGTCAAAGGGGCAAGGGACCGATCGCATGGTGATCAAACATCCACACAAGGAGTGTTCAAACAGAGCTACAAACGGAGAGAGTCACTACAAACGCCCCCTGACCCCATCCTTTCTTTTCGTCGGCCATCATCTCACAGATCCTCTGGGAGGTTGGGAGCCGGAAAGCCCATCGTCATGTGCTCCTGATTGTCAGCGGAGATGCTTCCTTAAGTCAAGGGAAGATCAACCTCGTAGTACCTATAGTGCACCTTCTTGCCAACCTCGTTGATCTCCTCAATCTCCTCTTTGCCCAAATCCGGTAAATCTTCCACTTCTCTCAGCGAAGGTACGCGCTGAGGATTGGATGAGGAGGAGACAATGGCAACACCCGTGCTGGCCAACCAAAGAAGTAGGATCGTATGGGAGGAGACATCTTTCCCGGTATCTTGACTGATCCGGCTTGCGATTCGTTCCAAGACGGGTTTGAGCGGTCCGCCCGTTTTGTGACGCAGAAGAGGGGTGAGAGGGCCATAAGATTGAGTGAGGATGTTGTTTTGGCGGTGAACCTCGAGGACGGGCTCAGAGTGAGTCAAGACGTATGGGTGGAATTCCATCTCTGAGCGACCAGTTAGCATAGACCATGATGATTGAGGGGACACTCACGATTGACGACGGGTTTGATCTTGGCCACATCTAATACAGCCTTCAAATCTTGTGGTCGGAAATTGGAGACTCCTAAAGATGTACCCTTGAGCGTGCCATCGTTCACCAGACCTTCCAAGATTGTCCATGCCTCTCCGATCTTCCCTTCCTCGATCACTTGGGGGTTGTGAATGACAAACAAATCAGGCGCTCGACCGAGCTTCTTGACTGTGTCTTCCACTGCCTTCCTGATCGCTTCCGGAGTGGTCTCTTTCACTATGGTCAGGGTGAAACTCCAAGACGGACCTACAGGCATTCTCCGATACTACCGTCAGCGGGGGATCGTAGTGTAGACTCACATTTGGAAGTTATAAACACATTTTCAGACTTTTGTCCGGCCTTTTCAATAGCGATCCGAGTTGAGTCCTCTGTATTGTACAATTGTGCAGTGTCCAAATGAGTGAAACCACCGTTCAACGCTGCGGTACCCATCTCGATGGCCTTGACTTCATCGTTGTAGTTCCCTGCGGATCCCAGCCCGAACGCCAGGAGAGGCATAACCTTGCCATCGGATAGAGTGACTGTTCTGACCATCTTCACTTGTCTGCTGGGGTAAAAGTGCAATGGAACAAGTGGACATTTGCATCGAATGGATGTGTATGCCCGTCATCATCACCTTGATCGGCCGGAGCCGATGAACCCTCCGTCGGCCCTCGGAAGGTTTCCACCCCTCAAATCTGTATGCATGCACTACAACATGGCCCAGAGTAGTAGTCCGCCGAGGAACCCACCGTTCCATACGGCACTCTTGCTCGCTGAGCCACTGGACGAGGCGGTCGCAGGGGCTGAAGCAGCGGTCGAACTTTGGACCGTTGCTCCTCCACCTCCACCTGATGTGGTGGAGGGGGGTGTCGATGAAGGGCTCTGCGATGCACTCGAGCCGGACGAAGCGACTGCGTCTCCGAACACGACGAGCACGATTGGCTGCTCGGGTTCGTTGATGTCCACGTCGTTTCCGGACAATTCTGCCTATCAGCGAGATCGTCGGTGAGCGGTCCGCCATGGAGACCTACGAGCAGAAGACGAAAAGGTCAGGTCATACTCCCCAATTTGTGGTTGTTGGTTTCGTTCCGCAAAGACACCAATACCTTATCGTTAGATCATCCCCATGACAGATGTGCGCTGGACTCACTATACTCTCCCGCAGTGGCCTCAGAAGGTATTCTGATGTTTCCTTCCCAGACAGCACGTTCACTAGTCGTCTGGATCGAACTCGATCCGCTCAGTCCCGTCCAATACCTCACTAATCCCAACAGTACCTCCCTGGGGTTCTCGTCATCTGTCCGATAAGTGAAATTGAACGACGAGCCAGCGGCAATGGAAGTAGAATTCGTAGGGGAATAGAGAATCTCATCATCATCGTTATTGGCGTTTTGTCGCGGTGACAATGCTCGATTCCTGGGTGTGTGGATGTTATCGCGCTTGGTATTGGGAGAAGTCACATAGATGACCGTGACTGCATCGTTTGGTTCTGCTCTTCAGCATGATACACACATGCTGGAATACGTGGCAGTTGAGAACACTCACGACCTTCAGTCTTCAGTCGAAGGTCATAGCTGTCCACACCAGTGTCGTTGTCATTATCGTCTTGTTCGTTCACCCCCAAGTCTGGCTCATAAGGTTCGAGTATACCCCAGGGCGTGCTCACAGTATTGCCCCTCAGGAGTATCCGACGGGATTTGTATGTTCTCACTGACAAGTCGGTTCGTAGCTGAAAAAGTACCGAGCTGTCCATCAGCAATCGGCTCAATCCATGATGCAACATACCGGGATCAGGCCAACTAGAGCGATATCGAAATTGGTGATATCCTCTTCATCAGAGTACCATTTGAGCTCCACTTCTTGTCCTGGTTGCACGGCCGTACCGTTCGTAGGGGTAGTGATGGCTCGATCAGCAGAGACGACGCCTGCGAGTAGAGCGACCAGAGTGATGGTGGATGCTAACATGGCTGAAGCGGGGACAAAGGAGGACAGGATGTATGACCCGCACTTGATACTTATACATCTCATTCCATGCATGGCATCCTATTCGAGCTCTGCGTCGCAAGACGAGGTCTCTGTTTTGGAGCTAAGTCTTCAAAGCCAAGTCTTGGCTGAATGGGGGGCTACGAGCTCGGCGGCTCTTCTGACGTCAGATACGAGCTCGCGGACCTCGATTCCCTCGTCTCGGTCGATTTGGACCCGCTAGGCTTCTTTCTTGTATCCTGTAAGAGTTCAAGTGCGGACAGTCGAGGTCCGTCTCATACATGTGGAGCTCTTCAGCTAGGACAGATGTTGACAGACTAAGCGGAGTTGACATTATCGCGTAGAATCCGTCAACAATCTAGGCTTCGGTCGACTCCGCACAGATAAGGGATTGGACGCGGTGATGGACTGATATTGAATACAATGACACTCGAAAGACCTAAAATGCTAAACTTGTGTTCTCAAACCAACCTTGCTCAAGCCGAAGGATCAGGGACGGGCATTCCGAAGAAACCTCGTCCGTGAGGACTTTTAAATTTGAGGTTCTTCCCTTTCAAATGGGCAGTCTTGGAGTCTTCCTGGACCTCTTCCATCGTGACTCCCTTTCGGTCATCCACGGGTAAAAGATCGTAGATGCTCTGAGCGTAAGCTGAGGAGATGGCGTATTGTTGCGCAAGGTATCCCCGAATCACCACGCCGTCCGCGGTCTACAGTATCATCAGCCCAAATTCACGCATGCGGAACGGAAGGGAGGGGTACCCACACGGAGGAGGAGAGCAGTATTCTTGTGCAGGTTTTCTCTCTGCTTAGGAGTCATAACTCGCGTGTAGAGTTCTCTGACTTGATCATACTCGCTCGTCTCGCCTTCGTGTTGCCAGTGCGACTGTCTCGAAACGATATTGGAAGCTGCTTGCCAGGGCGCTTCAGCCACCGACTCTCCCGCGAAGGTGGGGGCGGAAGAAGCGGGGTTCATGGATTGGTAGCTGTTCGGAAACTATTCATAAGGCGGGGACTCGGTGTAGATGAGAGGGTCAACTCACATAGGTCGGCTTTTGAGCTGCGTCTCCGTCGACCCTCATGGATCCCCAAAAGTTGTCGGGCGAGTGGAACTTTGACAAGACTGCATGTCAGTTGATCGTGAGGCAATGAAAGAAGTATCTTACAAGGACAGTTGACAGGGATTTGGTGAATGTTGGCACTTTGCAATCTGTGCAATTGGGCATCTCGGTAGAAGAATGCTCTCCATTGCAGGAGCGTATCCGGGGAGAGCTCGATTCCCGGGACAAGGGACCCAGGGGAGAATGCGGCTTGTTCGACGTCCCGATGATAATCCTCGGGATTTCGATTGAGCTCGACCACTCCTACTTCTTGCATGGGGAACTGTCCTCGTGGCCAGACTTTGGTGACGTCAAACGGGTCGAATGACACTTGACCAGCTTCTTCTGGCGTCATGACCTGGAATCAGTCACACTGACCCGCAGAATGGGGCGTGAGAGGTGGTGACTGACCTGGACGAGCCATGTCCACTTGTACGAACCCCCCTTTTCAATCGTATCGAACATTTGTCTCTTGGCGAAATCAGGATCCATACCCGAAGTCATGATCGCCGTCTCGTGGTCAAACTGTCGTTTCTCATGATGGGGTTGATAATGGTATTTCACAAAGACGGATTTACCCTCCTTGTTGACCCATCGGAAAGTGTGGCATCCATAGGCGGAGAAGTGGTTACCCTCCGGCGTGGCGTAGTCTGACAAGAGCATCATTCCTGCGTGCTGGGATTCCGGCACACAAGCGAGGAAGTCGAACCATGCGTCTGGAATGAGCGATGAGCTGGGGAAGACATGTGGTTCGGCTCACTGTAATCAAGCAGGAAGCTTTTGGGGTTTCGTTGTTGACTTCGAATATTGTCGGGACCTTGGAACGGGTCACTGGGCATGAGCTTAAAATCGAAACACTTGGTTTACACCAGTACTGACCGAACAAAAAATACCGGCCAGTTGAGACCGACCATATCGTAGTTGCCCTCCTGTCTCATCAGCGCAAGCCAGGTAGCAGGAAAGAATCGAGCAACCCACATCGGTGTAAAACTTGAGAGCGAATCCTCGAGGGTTTCGTCCACTGTCCGGGAACTCTCTTCCGTACGTCACGGTACTCATTCTTCCGAAGAGAGGGGTCGAGTTGCCAACTCCGTTCAAAAAGCTCGCCTTGGTCAAGTGTGAGACGTCTTGAGTGACGGTAAACTTTCCTACTCATCAATACCTCCCCATCCATTCTTTCTTTCCCGAACACTAGAGCAGGGGGGAAGGGATCACTGACCAAAAGCACCCCATCCACACGGATGCACGATCCTCTCTTGGATCTTTGATCGATCGAATGCCTGTTGTTTCTCCAACAACAACGCATCGCCCTGGTATGGGATCCCTCCGACGTTCAACGGATGTCCGGAATCAGGCATCAACTGTCCGAAGTTGGATGTATAGTACGGCGCATTGTCCTGCGCCTCAGTCTTGGAGACGAGTCCGGCGATCCGGGAGGCAGTAGCGGCTGGACCTTCGTTTAATCCTGAGAAGAATTGGGATCGCTGGATCGGTCGGGGGTCGACCCCGGGGACTCTTTCGAGGGCTCCTTGGAGGATGTTGGCCATGTTGCGTGGATTGGTTTGGGTGTGAGTTCAGATAAGGGGACTGAATCTACAGTGAGAGGATGAGAGTGCTACCGGTCTATATGCTATGCTGGGGACGAATGAGAGGCCAGATGACTGTCATACCCCTCTACATCACATAAGTTACCCGACCCGTTCGTTGCTCGTCGTCATTGGCGTTACTGCGACTGGTCACTGCGACTGGTCACTCGATCAACTTATGTCAGCTCAGCAAGGACCTCGTCAGCGCAGCTATAGAGCACTATAATCCTCATCATGATGAACCTCAGACGATTTAAAGGGACGTTTGGCCGCGACGACGACAACAAGGCTGACATGAAATCATCACCAGAGGAGACCGACCATCTCCTCGGTCATGTTGAGGGTGAGTCACCCGTCGTGCCATGTATGGTGTACTCGTACTCTACAACAGATAGGCACATTATACAGTATACAAAGTAACCCAAGAGATATGTCCTACTCGCACCTCTTGACCTCTGCTGGATTTCTAGATCGAATAGCTTCTTCTATCCTCGAGATCAACACTGGCAATTTGTACGGCTTGATGACGACTATTGGTTCAGCACTGCTATGTTACCTGACCACGACTCAAAGTGCCACACTCACCATCGTTCATCCCCGCCTGACAAGCCTGATCAATCTGTTCTTGCCTCGCATTCCCCGTCAAAGCAATGACGAGCTGTCTCTCTGATTCTGAACCGTTTTGACGTTCGTTCTCCCGGATATGCTTGACGGCCGTTATACCGTCCATCACGGGCATTTCGAGGTCCATCAGTACCACATCGTACTGTGGAATCTCGTCTTGTGATTTCTCATTGATGAGGTGTAAAGCTTCCTGTCCGTTGTTGGCGACTATCATCAGTCCCTACTTTGCGGAAGTTGAGGCTCACCATCACACTGCCACCCCGCTTTGAGCAATTGTCGTCGAAGTACCGTCTGGTTGATGACGTTGTCTTCTACAACCAACGCATGGAACGTCCGTTCGCTCTTCCCATCATCAGTAGGTACTGTAGCCGCACCGATATGGGCGTACACCCCATCAGGCGCATCCACAGCCGGAGGTAGAGTACCTGCCCTTTCGTCGAGTTTCGAGTCTGGTGCAGAGGCACGAGTTTGGATGAAGAACCGGAAGGCTGATGGTTTAGCGAAGGAAAAGTCGATAGACTCACTGCTTCCTTCTCCCAAGGTACTTTGCACCTCGATCCGTCCTCCAAGCAGCTCTGTAATTTCTGCCACGTCAGCTTCACCATTGCACAAACAGGACAGCTCACTTCGACAGATGAAAAGACCCAGTCCCGAACCTCCATATTGAGAATGAATCATATTGCTTCCCTCTGCCCGTTAGCCAATTCCACGCCAAGAATAGTTTAGCCTCACGTGAGAAACGCTGGAACAGATTCGCCCTCTCTGCAGGCGCCAAGCCCGGTCCTGTATCTTGGACACTGACAAATAGCCAAACGGGAGTATCCTCAGGCAAAGGCACGACCACAGGCGTGACGACTCCACTGGGATACTCGCACGTGTCATCTAGCGGAGGGACCATTGATATCTCGTATTTCAAGGTGATACGTCGTCGAGGACTGTTGGCGGTGAATCGCATAGCGTTGGAAACGAGGTTGGTGACTACTTGACCTAGTCGAACGTGATCCGTCTTTATGATCGATACCCCAGTCCGGGAGATTGAGCTACCGACGACTAGCTCCAGCTCGATCCTCTTGGTCTTGGCTTCGGATTTGAACGCCGAGATGATCTGCCAATCAGCAACATTCCATTAAATGGTCTCCACAGGCCCACCTTGTTCCCCTCTCGCTGTATAGACGTATCCGTATCGAAGAGATCCAGCATGTCGAGCTGTACCCGTGCCAGGGACAATACATCATTGGCGATTCTCTCTTGTACCAGACCACACTGATAGATACCTGTCCATCAGCACCAACCCTTACGCGACGTGATCACTCACTCTCCAAAGCCTCGATGTCCTGATGCAACTCGTCCAAGAGCGGTCTGTCCGCGACGAAACCCCTATCGCCCGCTCTGACCAACTTTTCAGCCAAGACCATCAGATTCTCCTTGGCCAACGAGGAACATTGCAAGATGGCCGAAACGGGCGTCCTAATTTCGTGAGAGGTCATATCGATCCACAACTCCTGTTGACGTTTAGCCTCTTCAGCCTCAAACCTCCTCCTCTCAGCTTCCATCAATTTCTCCTCTTGATACGTCACATCCTGTAGACAGCCCAAAATCCCATGTGTCTGATCTACATTCTCCAATCGGACAAACATCCCAGAGATGGTCTTCCCATTGGCCCATTTCCAAGTGATTTGCGTCCGCGATTCGGAAGATTCGACGAATTCACTCCATACCCTTTGAAGCATCTCGCGATTCGGTTCGTCCAAGTACAAAGGCCAATTTTGAGAGTCTTCTTCATCTGACATGCCGCAACACTCGCGCCATGCCTTGTTGGCATAGATCAATCGGCCAGTCGGATCAGCTCGAATGATACCCGACGGACATAGATCCGACAAGACGGCGATTTCACGTTCCCGTTGGGCGAATTGAGCTTCCAAGAACGCTCTCCTTTTGCCTAATTGCATGTGCAGGTGTACCCTCGCCAGCAGTTCTTTAGGTTTGAACGGCTTTAACATGAAATCTTCTGCAGAGTGGTTGATCAATGCCGATAATCGAATTTCCTCGTCGATAGCCGCCGAGAGCATGACCATGGGTGTGCTCTTGATATCGGGTTCATTTCGCACAGCATCGAGCAGTTCGTGTCCGTTCATCTTGGGCATCATCATGTCGCACAAGATTAAATGAGGTCGATGCGTCTTGGCTAGTCGGAAACCCTCCTCACCGTCCTTCGCCTCAATGACGGTACAGTATGGCGAGAATATTCGTCGGATATAATTTCGAATATCCGCACTATCATCCACTAGGAGCAAGATGTCTCCTGGCTCGAAGAGGAACACGTCGGATCGTGCTGTCTCTTCTGTACCGTCTGTGCCGAGACTCACTTCGGATTCACTTCGCGCTTCGAAATGCATCGCCTCTTCGACCATTTGTTTCCCGTAAATCCCAATAGACCTATTCTCCATCGGACCCTCATCCAGTTCCCGGGCGATGATGGGTATCCGAATGGTGAATGTCGATCCGTGCGGTATAGAGCCATCGGTCGGATCAATCGCTTGACTCTGAATCAGGAGCTCTCCCTGGTGCAACTTGACAATCTCGTTTGATAGTGCCAATCCGATCCCTGTACCTTCCACTCCGGATTTGATGGCCGTGGTTGCTCGGTTATATCGATCCGTCACTTGACCCAATTCTTCCGCGGGTATTCCACACCCGGTATCTTTCACCGCAATCTCCACGTGCGAGGTGAATCGTACCGTCACGTCGATAGAACCCTTTTGGGTATACTTGATGGCGTTGCTCAAAAGGTTGGTCACTGCAGTCTCGAGCAGTGTTGGATCCACAGCTACTTGTCCCTTATGACGTTGAATGTCCACCCTAAACTGAATCCGCTTCCTCTCCGCAGCTGGGCGGAACAAATTCGCAAGATCCAGAACAAAAGTTGAAACGTCCAACGGCATGAATTTACCCTTGAGCTTTCCCGCTTCTATCCTTGAAAAATCGAGCAAACCACCGACGAGACGTTGAATTCTCGTCACGTTTCTCTGAGCCAGAGTCAACGCTTGTCGCTGTGCGGGTTTGAGCTGTGACCGCAGTACATCGTCCAACGGTCCAGCGACCAAGGTCAAGGGAGAACGTATATCGTGCGCTGCACCTGAGAACCAGGCCGTTTGAGCTCGAGCCATCCGTTCTTTCTCTGCGATCCGCTGTTGTTCCGCCTCGTTGGCTATGACTGACGCGAGGGAGGAGGTGAGATGAGCTCGAAGGACATGTAACCACTCTTCGTATGGTTCATCGAGGGGACATTGGGAGTTCAACCCGAGAACCATCACTGCTCGAGGAGTTTGGAAAGACATGTCGCTGCAGAAGGGAATGACGATAGCCGAGTCGGGCAGTTGGTCCCATTGTCGTAGTTCGTATCCCTCGATGAGACCGGTACAATCATTCATGACCACCATTGACCTTTCCGTGATGGCTTGTCCAATGGGCCAGAATGTCTTTTCATCACTGTGCTTGAGCCGACTCGTGGCGTGAGAAAGGGCCGAGATGGCGGATAAGGTGGGAGAGGATAGTCCAGGCGTGGCTCTAAGCGGACGAGGAGGAGTGTAAGAAATGATGATTTCGTCCTTGGCTGAAGGATGATCGTCCGGTACTCCAATCGTCATCTCCCTTTTCAACTTCAACTTTCCATCCGGGAGTTCGTGAACACTGTAACACAGTGCCAAAGGGACATCTTTGGGATTATGCGTCAACGTTTCGCCTATCCCATCGTAGTATTCTTTTTGGGTTCTAGCCAACAGCGTATGTTCCGCCATATCTCGTGTTGTTTCCTGTCGTCTTCGCGCGAGAACCGATGCCGTGGTTTCTACGGTAGGGTTGTAGAGGCCGAGGGGTTTGCCATCGGTATCGAATATAGGGATGAACGACCATGTATGGTACTTTTCCACCCAATATCCTCTAGGTCCTCTGCGGTAGAGCAACAGATCGTCTATCCGATGACACGATTCTCCGAGGGTCAGACATCGATCAATGAGGTCGGATACACCCTCCCAAACGGGTCCCCAGGCTTCTTTGACTTTGGCAGATTGGCCGTAAAGCATAGGGTGATGGACGATATGGGAGTAATTCTGATTACTGCTCGTCAGTGACAGATACCACAAGCAGGGGGAGGGGAGTTTACTAGAGCATGAGAAACTCTGGCCCAAGCCAAAGCGCGTCTTGAGTGGGAGACGCCATGATGACGGAAATCATCGTCTCCACCGCTGCTGGCCATTTGTCCCTTGGACCCAAACTCGTCTTGGACCAATCTATCTCTTTTAGCAATTGCTTGCAATCCAGCGATCTGAGGGGTGGGATGGGTCGCAACTGCTCTTGTGATTTTCGATTCCGAGATCGTGGAGATGGAGTGGGAGAGTTGTGTGAGGGCGGGATGGGTGAAGGGGGTCCCGTCGCGGTGATGACCCAATATATCGTGGACGAGGTAGATTGCCGAGGTGTGATGGGTGTCTTGATGCACGTCAAGGTCGTACGGATATGTGAAAGGGTCAATTTGAAAGGTGTCGCGGTGGAGATGGTGATCCATTCGATGAATTGACCCATCAACGCGGATGACATGCAGCTGTCCAACGCCTTGCCATGGGACATTCCCGTCCACGAAGGGTTCTCCCATTCCGACCTGAAGGTAGCGTTGGGGGATGTCTCGACAGCATCATGGGCAGAGACGATGCAGGCTGGAAATGGGTAGTTCTGTATAGGTTGTCAGCAAATATCCAAGCCTGACACTGTGGACCCGAGCCTTACAGAGAGGTATGAGATGGGTGCATCTATCCCGTCCATCCCATCCATAGCAAATGTAGACACCATGTTGCCCTCGATCGTGACCAAGCCTGACAAAAAGATGAACCCTCACAAGATGATGGTGAGATGATGTTTGATGCCTTTGCGAGGGGTGTCGCCGGAAAGTTTACGGTCTCGACCACTCACTCGCTCGACCCTATAGTGCGAGGATCATCCCGCTGGAATCAGGCGTGTCGCTCTGTTCTAGCGTGACTCTCTCTACCTGCATTGTTATTGCATGCATGGCTCTCGTAATCGAATGCGCTCCCCTTGGTCCCTCCGCCCCCCGGCCCCCCCTGAGCCCGTTCCGCTGTTCCTCCAGCCTATGCTTCGAATACGGCATATGAATTGACCCCCTCTGCCCTTCGGTCAAATTGCTCGGTCGAGGTTGGGACGTTTGCCCCGGATTTCGCGGGAGCCTTGGGAGAGCCATATATTGATCAGGTGCAGTCCGCATCGAGAAGCACCCTCATATGCATGCATGAATGGCGAATGATTGATCTATGGCAGGTACTCGTTGCGAGACGAAACTCGCAGCTATTCTGAACACATGTGTACGTGTACTTGTAACTCGCAGTGTGGACGGATGTTGGGTGGGTTTTGACGTCATGTAAGAATGGACAAGAGGCATGGGTATAAAGTCAGTCACCAAGATGCTATGCCTCTCGACTCTTCTATGCTCATCATGACATCCACAAAGTCACTGGACTTCACTTGCGCGCTCATCACTGGAGGAGCGGGAGGGATCGTGGGTCATTGATATCGCTATTCCAGCTTACACCACAGGGTAAAGCACTCGCGATCGAACTACTTAAAAAGGGGAAACAGGTCATCCTGGCTGGTCGAACCGAATCCAACCTCCAAGAGACCGCCAAAGAGATCGGCGCGACAGCATACTATGTTCTCGATACTGGAGATACAGCCTCTATCCCCAAATTCGTATCCACCATCACATCCCAACACCCGCAACTCGACTGCCTGATCAATAATGCCGGTGTTCAACGGCCTTTCCAGGTCTTTGGACCAGATTACGATTTCGACCTCGCCAAAGCGGATCAAGAGATCGATATCAATATTCGAGGTCCGATGCATCTATGTCTTGGATTGATGGATCATTTTGCGAAAAAGGACAAGGCGGTGATCATGAACGTATCGTCTGTACTTGGTTTCGTCCCGTTTAGCGTCATCAACCCGGTATACAACGGTACCAAAGCTTGGCTCCATTTCTTTACGACCTCGTTGAGGACTCAATGTGCTCAATCGGACAAGGGAAAACATATCAAGGTGGTGGAGATTGCCCCGCCGGCAGTGGAGACCGACTTGCATAGGGATCGAAAGGATCCGGATGATAACAAGAAACATAAAGGATCCAACGCATTGTCGATCGAGGAGTTTATGGACGAGGTGAATCGAGGATGGGCGGAAGATGCGGATACAATCTCGGGTGGACCCGGAAAGACGATCGTCAAAGCTTGGGATGACAATATGGGCAGTACATATAAGAAGATGGTCAAGTAGGCTGTACAGATGCATACATTCCGCCATGACTGGTGTTTATTCTAATCGGATAGACCCCTTGGGCAACCAGAAGAGCCATACCATCGTCATGATACTTTTCAAGCCCACCACGACCCACAGACCCCGCTCGATGATCCCATCCCGAGTGAGCAACCCTCCGATCCCCGCTCCTCCGACGAGTAGCAGTACGCTCGCTGCCCTTCTGTTCCGTTTTACATTGTCTGTCGAGAACAGCCTCGTGTCCATGGCAAAGTCACAGATTGATGCAGTGATGACAACAGATGGGATCTCGTTGTACCCCAGTACTCTGGAAAGAACGCATTGTCCACCCGCCTGCATCGCAAGGAGTGAGATGGGCAGCAAGAGCAGGTATCCCGAGTGTAGTGTCGGGTCGAGGTGGGGGTATACAGTAGCGATGATAGCGGCAGTAAGAGTCAGGATCATTTGAAGAGCCGAAGAAGTGAGCAGTGACATGCGCCGTGAGGGCCCTAGGGAATTCATGATGCGTGAAAAGACGAATGAACCGAGGATGAACGAAAGGATCGAAGTACCAGATTTGATCCATCGATTGGGCTGATCATGGGGTTGTCCCGTCATTCCAAGTCCTACATATATCGTGTTACCTTCAAATCAGCTATACTCCACTCCACGTGGGATCTCACCAGTCTGCATCGAGACGAAACAGGACCATGCGTTGTATACGGCCGAATCGAGCAGACCTGTCGTGAAGGAGCCTAAGAGTAGGACGATGTCGGCCCAAGCGGTCGCGAGGTCCTCTGTAAGATATTCGCGCCAGGATCGAGCATTTTTGACACCACTTCGATATGTGTCTTCCTCTGTGTCTGACATGGTCACAATGTGAGGGGTGATTCGCGACTCGTTCAAGGATGCAAAGTCGAGTGTTTTGAGATTGCGGGCCGAAAGAAAAGTTCCACGTCACGACTTATTTCTATTCGCCGCGGCTATCATCGAGCGCTGCCTCTCCAAAGGAGTCTTGCTTCTTGCATATTGGATCTCAAATACCTAACCGCTCCAGCAGGCAGCCCGCTCCTATTAGATGAATCCGCTGGTAGTGCTTGTGGTCTGAAGCCGCCTATCTGGGCGTCATGCCGGTCGTCACCGCCAGCACATAATGACGACTTGTTTAGGCTAAACAATGGTATCAGCCGGGTCCCATACCAAGATTTCAGACATCTTCTCGAGGTATATAGACCCAAGCGTGTCCAAGGGCACGTTGATGTCCTATATGTCTATCAAAGATTGATCATACATAATCACAGCTCTCGAACACCCGTTCCGGGAACAAAATGTCGCACCCTATGGACTTATCCCCCTCCCACTCCACCTATCCCCCTTCAGCAACTCAACCCACCATCGATCTCGTCGAACAGGATGCTCGGGCGGAAGCTCTCTTAGCCACCTGCGATGAGAGGTCTTCAGTAGGCAAGTCAAGTGGTACACCCGTGGCCTCCAGATCCTTCTTCTACCAGACACTCTTCGTCGCGGTCGTGTGTTTCCCGCAAGTCATAGCGGAAGCGCATATCGGGATGTTGCTGGTACCTCTGGTGGATATCGGCAGACAAGTGAATACAGAGGATGAACATCAATTAAGCTGGTTCCCGGCTGCTTATGGGTAAACTTCCCGGGTCCTCATTATGGCCAGACCGCTAATTCCAGATTGACAGTCGGGGTATTCCTCATAACCGGTGGTCGGATGGGAGATATCTAGTGAGGCCAAATTTGAGCGAGTGCTCACACCAGTGGATCAAAGCTACTCTGGGTAGCGGGTACCGCTCTTTGCGCGATAGCAAACCTGGCCAGTGGATTTTGTACGACCAAAATCCCGTTCAACATATGTCGGGCATTGGCGGGTATCGGGGTCGCAGCGAGCTGTGAGTAGCTTGTTACATCGGTCATGGGTCGAGTGTCGCTGATAGTAGTGCCAAACGCCATAGCTATCCTGGGCAAAACGTATGGCTCGTCACACACCCGTGCGATAGTATTCTCCATCCTGGGAGCTCTCGCCCCTGCGGGTTTCGTGATTGGGGGTTTGATAGGTGGTTTCTTCACTGAAGAAGCGGATACTAGGTGGATATGGTGGTTCACGTGAGTCATATCATCCACTTGCACCTAGAATTGAACTGTAGAGCTATCCTATGCGCGGCCATAGCTGGTCTAGGGTTCATCCTCATCCCCTCTTCTTCCCGCTCCACCATCCATCAGCCTCTTGACTGGCTCGGCGCCCTCCTCCTCGTCCTGTCTCTCGGATTGTTCAACTTTGCCTTCAACCAAGGTCCAGTCGTAGGCTGGCATGTGGAATACGTCTATATACTCCTCATCGCGTCTATAGGATTCGGAGCGGCATTCTGGTTCTGGGAAAAGAGGATGGGCAGTGAAAAGGCCCTCATCCCGCCTGTGGTATTGACCAGGAATAGTCTTTTGGTATACCTGTGTCTCTGGCTTGGATGGATGAGTTTTGGTCTCTACGCGCTGTACTTGGTTCTGTTGTAAGTACAACTCCTCCGCTTCAGCTTGTTTCTGTGGCTTGAGGAGCTCATGGTAGTTTACGCAACATACGAGGCTATCATAACACGCTCATCCTTGCTGCTATGATCTCCCCGTCCTTCCCCGCAGGTACATTCCACCTCCTTCTGTTTTCCAGCCAGGACTTACTTTCAGGTGTCATAGCCGCTTTATTCTGCCCATACGCTGTACGGCATTACCCCGGCCATATCATCTTCTTCGTCTCTATGGTCTCATTCTGCGCTGGGAACCTCATCGCCGCTTTAACACCTGTCAATCTGACTTACTGGGCAATGTCATTCACATCTCTCATCGCTATAGCCGCTGGACCGGGTTAGTCTGGCCTCATCAATGGGAACTCCATTGCTGACGTTCAGATTTGAGCTATACCACATCCCAATTGATCGTCACCAACAGTGTCGGACCGGAATATGGGGGTATAGCAGGAGGGATAGTCATGATGGTCGTGTATTACTCGCAGTCTATCGGACTGGGCATGGCAGCGACGGTAGAGCGGTATGTGGCGAATGGGGATCAATTGAGAGGATACAGAGCGGTATTCTGGTTTGGAACGGGTATAGCGGGTTTCGCAGCGGTCATTGTGGGATTTTTCGTTCGCATGAGCAAGCAGCCTCACGCCAGGGAGTAGGACAATCTTGTCTCACACCGTACAACTCTGTACTCTGACACTTCTATAATGCATTTGCAGGTCCCCTCACATCACGTGATGTATATCCACCCTTGGACAGTCGGGCATTGCATAATGTCATCATGACATGTCTAGATCGTCCCAACGACGACGACGGATGCATTGTTCTATTCTTCTGCTCGAGCTTTTCCACTGATACAGCAGCGCCAAGGATGACTTGGACCCAGGAAGATCCGAGATTGAAATCCCCACATCCGTCCACTTACCCATGGTACGGACTCCCTGACCCGTCTTCCCCTTCTGCCAAGGTGAAAGTGTCTTTGATTCCGACGATACCGATCACTGGACCGAGCGGGATGATGTGTACCTATTCGAAAGATGGCGAGGAGGTTACTGTCCCAGCTTATGGGTTCTTGATAGAGAAAGAAGGGGGACCGACCTTGTTGTGGGATCTAGGGATGAGGTCAGATCCCGAAAATGCTCCTCGGTCAGTGAGCCTCTTCCAGCCTTTCTCGGCGTGATCTACATCATTATAAGTCGTGCTGAACTCTAGGATGACTCAGGAAGGGGCATTGAAGTTGTTTAGGGCGGAGAAGGGACATCGGGATTGTATCGCGTATCTGGAGGAAAAGGCGTACGATGTGAACCAAATCGAGCTTTTGGTCCTGTCTCACGTCCATTTTGACCGTATGTTGATCCTAACCCACCCATATATCTTGATGGACTCGCTAATATGCAGACTAGTGAGCTTCTATCTTGCACTTAGGTGTGCTCTGACCATTCAGCGGGAATCTTGACACCTTGCCGAACTCCAACAAAGCCATCATTCTAGGCCACGGGTCTTTGGAAGTCATAGGTAAAGGTGAACCAGCTCAAGACCGATCTCCCTGGCCTACAACCTGGACAGAGAAGAACCACCTTGTCGAGTTCCCCCCAGTCGACACGGAATGGCACGGAGAAGCGAGCACTATCGGTCGATCAAAGGCCCCTTCTTCCCAGCACAGAAAGTGGGAGAGGCTCGGGTGTTTTGAGAAAGCCGTAGATTGGTATGGGGATGGGAGTCTATGGTTTATCGATACACCAGGTGTAAGTAATTCTCGCGCAAAATTCGTGTTCTGCTAAATGAAGCATCTACAAGGTCACTTGATGGCGCTGGCAAGAGTCACCACCGACGAGCCGACCTGTGAGTACCACTACACCTTACCACAATCCTCCTGCCCTTTCCTTCTCATCGAGCCGAGCATCAATGGTGGGTGTTCTGAGCTCGTCCTAGATATCCTCCTCAGCGGGGATGCATCGCACGATCAAACCCAATACCTTCCCGTCCCAAACACCACCGACCCGAAAGAAGACAACAGATCACCCATACCCATCTACAATGGTGAACCGGCATTTGCTCTGGATCCGGACGCATTGGCATATACAATAGGGCAAATGACACGTATGAGCCAGGAAGAAAATGTCATGGTGCTCATGGCGCATGAGAAAGAGGCTGAAGGGGTTCTACCGCCTTATCCTGAAGACCTGGGAGGGTGGAAGCAGAAGGGCTGGAAAGAAGAGAAGGATAAGACGCAGAGTGTTGTGGCTTGATTCGGGAATCATTGGTTCTTGGAACGTGAATCACCCGCGGGTGATTGTAGACATGTACAAGTCCTTGATCTCTGAGCGCGCGGAAAGGAGGGAGGAGAAGATCTCAGCGTTTCATTCCGAGGATTCCGAAGGAAGAAGAGTTGGAACGAAGGGTAGGACAAAACCGCAGGGCGATGTGGTGAGGTCGTGGACGGGGGAGTATACGGGCAATGTATCCATCCTTCAGGCGTCCAAGAACGAGGTTACGGGCTGGCAGCTTCGATGAAAGGTGGAAGAAGAGAAATGACTTGATGTACGGGGATATAAACGCCTGACAACGCCCAGACCTCACGACACCCTAGACATTCGCCACTGACCTTCAACAGATACTGTATTGTCCATGTTTACCGCAAATATGACCGATGGCCAAGCTTATGCTCAACTGAGCCGACTGGTCAAGACGAATGCGTTCAAAGAGTCTCAAGCTGTCAGCTCGGCAGATTCAGACCGATCCGCTGGCGGTCCACTCGGTAGAGTACGTTGAACGTCAAGCAAAAGGCAAGTCTGGCAGAAGTTTGAACAACAACTTGGCGTCACAACGGCCCTTTTCCCGGATCATCTTCCCACACGATTTGCTCGTTCAGTGCCTTCTTGGATGAAGGATTTCTCGACCCAGCGATACAAATTGAACGCATTTGACTTTCAGTATCTGGGCACCATGATCCCCGACATCGATACTTGGCTCTCGGATCTGAATGAACAAAATGATGTCTTCAAAGTGACCTCACAGCAGAGCTGGTGCCCTTCAGGGTCAATCAAAAGGGTGTCACTGGATGAAATGGCAAACACATGGCGTAGAATGGTGGCCGACCTCGAGAACACAATCGAGCAGGGACAAAACTGCACCAAGCTCTCGGGAAGACTTACAAAGCCGCAGTGGCAGTCACCGACGTCTTGATTGAACGAGAACGCTTGTTGAGCAATCTCGTCTTCATACGAGAGTGTGACGACGGGCAGGATCCAGGCAAATTGCCACCTGGCCAGACCGATACTCTGAGCGTCGACACGCAGTCTGCCAAAAGCGGGTTTGACAGTGGATCCGCCGGCAGTGGCCAATACCGCTCGTAGCTTTCTGGCTAGATATGTGCACTGGAGCAGACGGAGAGCAGAAGGAGAATGTCGTTGGGAGTGGAACGTGCTTCGATTGTATACCTTACGCGTGTAATCTTTAGCTGATTTGTCATGTACACTTCTGTGGCACACCGTCGGGGAGGGTCACCTTTGTCGATGTGACACGTTTGGGTCAGGAGAAATCAATGAAAAGACACCAGATGCAGCGCTTATCGCGATACACAATCATTGCATAAACTCCTTTATGCACGGTACGAGCACAGTCTTGCGAGGAGAAGCGAGGAGATCGCTACAAAGACATTTATAAAGACATTTATAAAGAGGTCAACAACGCCTCCTCGTCTCCTCGTCTTCAGACTCCCACTTGCACTACCACAAACGCTAGGATCCACCAAGACATCAATCGTGGTGATTGATACCTCGCTCACTACAAGCTACAATGGATCTCTTTCCTAACAATACCGTGCTAGCCAGCGGAAATCGACCCCTGAATGTCAGGAATCAAGCTGACATTCTAAACGACTTGCAACAGTGCGACGACGCTTTCTCCACGTCGTGGCAGGACTTTGAGAACAAGCTGGGCGACGCCAGAGCGGATATCACCCGAGTCTCCGATGCAGCCGACTTTGCTGGTATACCCCCGTGGTTGCGTAATGCGTATGATCAACGTATGAAGTTGAACACTTTCGAGAGGACACTGGATCATGTTTTGTTCCCAACGTCGACCTCTCGAGCTTACACCCAAAACACTGATCTCGCTCCAGGGGTGAATCCCATTCCTGAAGACCAGAAAATGGGTCACAGCGTCCGGACTGATGATTACAAGGCATTGATGCAGATGTGGCAAGAAATGGTATCCAATATCAAGTCAGCCGAGATGGTCACCACAAACTTACTGAGGGCTTCCGGATCGGTGGCGCCTTTCTCGGAAGTATCCCAAGCTGCCAATGAGGTGACATCACTCTTCGACCAGAAAGGGACTTTGTTCCATGAGGGTTGTCACTTTGATCGTTTCACCAGGACGAAGCCTGCAGCGACCGCTGCGTCACGGGGCTCAACGACGGGAAAGTCACGAAAAACCTCATCGACGAGAACCTCACGAACAAAACCCCCCAGAAAGCAAAATGAGGACCCTGATGAGGATTTTGTTCCGTGATGCTCTGGCTGAGCGAGCTTGAAGTGGTGGTGTTTCAGATTGGAAGACGCATGTGGTCCGCGATTGCTGTATATAAGTCGAATGCATGTGTAGGGTGTTGCAATACGCAAGTCGACGGCGGCTGCATTGCTTTTTAGGCTTGATGGAGGGACAGGGGATCCCCGATGACTCGTTGTGCTCGAGGGCACGATCGGCCAAGTATGTAGAAGCGAAACGCTGACACACCTTCGATTGCTTCTCATCTTCGAACTGACCTGACCACTCTCATCTGGGCGTATGACGATCCTTTCGACTCAAAGCTTTTAGCTGGTGGTTCCGCGTACGAGATATGAGAGATTCTCAAAGCGATGACGTTGGCAGGGTAAGATGCAATACGTGAAAATTCCACACGGTCTTAACACTGCGGAAGATCAAATCTCACAAAGCGTTGAGCTTGGCCCTTTATACTCTGTTCCTGGAAACGGCTGAAAAGGTCTTTCGAGAGGTGAATTTAGGTCAAGTACCTCCAATGAAAGGAGGGACCGTGGGTACTGCACGACATCGTGAGGATACAGTATATAAGATAAAGCCTCTCAGCCTAACTCTACCGCAACCACACGACAGCTCTTACCTGAGCAGCTCAAAAGCACGATCACATGTCACGCCCATCCAGGTCTTCCTCCAGCACAGCTCAGGGCTATTCCCTCCAGCAACGTGGTCATGATGGTGAGCAAGACGCAACTGCTATTTCCGATGATCATCCCCTTCACAAGCTGGACGTGGAACAGGTGTCAGTGTGGAATGCTTTCGAAAACAGCCTTGGGGACATGAGGACTGACATTTCTCGTTACGTGGCTCCTACCCTTGTCCGATCTCTGCCAGAATGGGTGACAGTCCAGTCCATGCAGCGAGTGCGGTTGAACGACTTTGATCAATTGTACAAAACGGCGACGGTACCGGACGATAACCCTTTTACGGTGAGCCGATCCAAGTGGGACCGGGCCACAGCATCCTTCAAGGAGATTATGCGAGGTGTCGGCTCGGCGAAAGCTGCGATATCAGGGAACCCCGAACAAGTTGATCTGACCATCGAGCGAACTCTCCAATGTGGAACGAAGGTTGCGGAGCTTTTGGACAGAAGAGAAATAATTCTCGCCCAGTTGGGGCATCTTGTTAGACGAGGTAGACCGCGTCTACAGGCTCCAACTACGGGTGATGGGTCACGAGAAGAGATCGTCTGCGCGAACGACTTGAATAAAGTCTACCAAAACGACTCCGAGGCAGACCATGAATCGACCTGGACTGAGGTCTAGAGGTACTGAGACGAGATTGTGATCCAGAGAATTGGAGGCCTGACCTGCGTTTGACAGGATAAGGTCTGAGAAAATTGACATAATCTCTGTAGTTCGCCGGGGAAAAGAGTACAGTATAGGCAGATGCGATAAACTCTGGTTATGACTCTATCCTGATCCCGTTCGGCGGGTCAATCAGCAGCAAGACTCGAGAGGGTTCACCATGTTCTTGACGATCAACATTTGCGAGTGATCGACACACGATCAGTCTGTTGATCATTGTCTATCAATTGAGCGATGCACGCTCTGGTGTGTGAGGACAATATTTGGCTGAAAAAGGAAGTCAAACGATTACCTATCCAAAAGCAGCCGTCTGCATAACGAGTCACGACTACCCGTTTGCTTCACTCTCTGACTTGCTTTGAGGTGACCACACTTCCGCCCATCCTTGCAAGATGCGTCAGCGTTTCTGACCTCATAAGCAGTGGCAATGTCTGATCTTTGGTCGCAAATGCGGTCATCGAATCAACTCGGAGCAGCGAACGCAACGAGTCTTGTCCCATTACCCCGTTACGTCCTCCTACATAGTAGATGTAGAATGCTTTGTGTTCCAGTGTTGATGGTTGAGTGTTGCATTCCGCCAACTACGGTCGAACATCTATGCAGATCCGTCTATACCTCGTCAGAGGGAATTTGCCCTCACTCGTGACCTCCAGAATGATGTGATAGACCCTACCTTTCTCATGCACTACACGATCATTGGTTTTGAACTCGGTCGAAGCAGGCAGAGTGACCTTGAGATGAGGTGTGTTCTCCGTGCCATGCATATCAAAGTCGGGTACTTCCATCGGCTAGGGTTTAGCATCAATATCTGTCTGTGATTTGAATGGAGGACGACTCACTAGTGGTAAGATGGAATCAATCTCCTTGTACTGGTACCACTTGAACGAGAGATTCGCACCATGAAGAGAGAAAGTCTTTGACGCATCGAATTCCAGCGTTTCCGAGACTTTGCACTCCCTCTCGATGAATCGCAAAGAATCATCTCCGTCCACAATCACCACAGGAGGACGCTCGATCGAGTCTAGCTCGTCTATGGTCCATCTACATTACGAGTCAGAGCCGCAAACGCTCATAAGCTACTCACCTCATACGAGACGCAAAGTCATTTTGCACCGCGGACCTCCATCTCCATATCGTAGCTCCAGCGCTTCTCTGCAACGACCCGTCAACTTCACTCTTGACCGAATCGACCGCATCGTGATAGTGCTTTGCTTCGGGGTCGAATACGAGCTTGTGCCTTCCTCCCCATCCTCCAATATCCGGTCTTTCTGGATCGCTCAGGCCGTTCTGACAGATCAGCTCATGCATGGAATAATAGGGGGGACTGACTGGTATGCAAGCTAGATAAGAAGGGGTATCCCCTTCCATTGCAAACGCAATGTCGGGATAGCATGATCCAAGAGGGCCTTGCTGAATGTTGGTCTTGAGCCATTCAGGCTTGATCATATTTGGGTCGGCTCCGGGTAGACCACCGATGGGCTCCGCCGAGAAGCCAAGCCATGTTGCTCCTAGGTAGATATTCTCGCCATGTACCGAGACGACGTAGTGAAGAAGAGGGAAGTTTCGCCTGATCCATGGTCCCGCATCATCCTGAACTTAGCCAATTTCGATTGTTAAAGTGGAGTATAAACACACCTGATCACTTATAGCGTATACTCGAATCCGGTCAATGAATGTAGCCACCTCCTCCGCTGTTCTCTCTTTCCGGACTCTCCAAAGCGCCTATGCGTCGGTTTCCGTATCACACTATGACAACACGGTGGACACTCACCTGAGCTAGACAGTTCGCCCCTCCCCACAGGGCTACATGAAGCGGTCTATCCTCCGAGTCCCTTCTATCCACCGCTTCTATCAACCTTCTACTTCCATCCGAATCAAACTCCTCCCCTACACCTTCCATCCCATATTTGACGATACCCTGCCCAACCAGTTTCTCCAAGTGTGCAGCGGTAGGATACCGCTTGTCGACTTCTGACAACTTGGGCTGAACCTCTTCATATCCCTTGAGCACTTTTCGGATACCCTCGGGATGCACTGAGAGCCGGAGCCAGGTAGATGTCACGGCGACTAGCCCTTCGATGTCGATCTCATTGCTGTAAAGCAGCAATCGGACCTGAATGTGAGCTACCTGTACTTGTATCCATCAGTCTGAGTGGCCTCACCAAGCTTTGTGTGTCATCGGGCTCATTTTCAATGTCGGTCTGGATTGATCAGCACAGCTGCAGAACAGTTCCGAACGACTGACCAAGACGAAAAGACGGTGCCGAGTAAACATGGTGATCATTATTACTCTTTCCTCTATGCTTTTCGCAGCGTGTGAGAGGTTCAAAAGAGTAGAAGAGTAACGATCGAATGAGTTATTGTTGACACTCGACCGAACATGATTTCTGGAGTCTGCATTGAACGACTCGTTCCAACCGTTCCGGCACTTGGCGGCTATCGCGGATATCAAGTTTATCCGATGAAATGGTCCCCACTTGGAGAGCTGATGAGCATGATGCATCGGAGTAAGCTTGTCCATCGGAGAACGCAGTGTCCCAGATTATCACAGAACTATGTCATGGGCTATGCAAGCCAGGTGGGCCTACAAGGCAGGACAGTATGTGAGCAATTAATCGCCAAGCCGGAATTGTAGAGGAGGGGATGCGGAGTTGCGGTTGTTCATGCGGGTTTCATTAGGGAGCGCCTCTTGATTTACCCGGAGGGGTCTCCGATGGGCCAACTGCTCGATCAGGAGACTCGCCTGTGAATGTGTACCGAGGTCGTACTCCACCGGACTTCACGAAGAACCGCATCGAGGTTTCCAGCCCCGACTCCTTGTCTAGCCGTCTACAAGTCCGCAAGAGTCGTCCAAGGGCTAGGCATAAATAGGTGTTCAGGACCAACCCCCACTTGCCCCACTCTCCACTCGCCCCAGACAACATCTATCATGTCCGCACCAGCTGTGGTAGCTCCTACAACGGGTATGGCTCCTGTCATTCTTGAAGATGACAAGCACAATGTGATCGATCATCTCGATCATCCCCAAAAGGGTGAACAATTTGACGCAGTCAACACGCATGGGTTCACCTCGAAATATGCCGATCTCAGCCTCAAGGCAACCCTCAGGTCATTCCCGATGGCTACGACCTATGCCCTCTTGGCTGCATTCAACGCGCTCAATGATGGATACTGTTACTCTATCCCAGGTCCGCAGCTCATTGCGCGGTGCATGCGAAGCTGACCCAAAGGTAACGTGATTGCCATGCCGGGGTTCATCGCCAAATTCGGCAAAGAATTCGACGGCACAGTCCAGCTCGATGCGAACGATATCGCCATGTGGGGAGCAGTATATACTGCCGGATATATTGCCATCTTGTTTTTGGGTTCTCCAATCAACGATCTCGTCGGTCGAAAATGGTCCATGTTCGGTGTCCAGCTGTTCATGCTCATCTCCACCATTCTGTCACTCGTTGCCAACAATGTGGGCGTGTGGGGAGCTGCCAAGGTCTTCCAGGTAGGTGTAGATTCTGCCATGAAGGGCGTCGATTTACGGAATAGGGATTTTCGGTCGGTCTAGCTCAAGCTACGGTTCAGTCGTACATCTCTGAGATTGCCCCTACTCGAGCACGAGGATTCCTCTTGGCCATCTATCAGCTCTTCGTACGCAATAATTCAGCCTACGAGTCTCTTCTGATGCATTCAGTTCGCTATGGGTCAGCTCACGGCTGCGATCGCGACCTACGTAGTGAACAGCTTGCCCGCGGACAAGTGGAAGCATGCCATCTACTCCGAATTCGTCCTCGCCGGGTAAATCCTCTCCAGGCTCGCTCCCCCTGCCATCAAGCTCACTGCAGTCTCGCCATCCTCATGTGGCTACCTCTCCCCGAGTCACCTCGATGGTGCCTTCGACGCGGTAACGAGGCTCGAGCTCGATCCAGCCTCTTACGTATCAACAAGGGCTGCAAGGACTATGACCTTGAGAATGAGATTGCAGTCATCAACCAGGAGATCGCCGAGGGACGTGCCTTGACAGAGGCTTCTTCCAAGTTCTCTTATATCGCCATATTCAAGGGTCCTAATCTACGCCGATTGCTCATTTCGTTTGGACCCTTTGCCTGGCAACAATGGTCTGGTGTGCCGGTATGTCCTCTTGCTACAGGGAGGGACTACAGCTGATCCCCTGCATAGGTCATCTTCGGATATACCTCCTTCTTCTTCCAAGTCGCAGGGCTCAAAAATCCGTTCCTGGGGACGCTGACAGTCTTGTGAGTATTGAGATCTACAAAGTTGTGTTTAGGATTGACCTTTAGCATCGTATTGCTCGTCGGAGTGGTCTGTTCCATGTTTTCTATTGAATTGATCGGCCGACGACCTGGGCTCCTCTTCGGCGGTATCGGATTGACGAGTATGCTCCTCATCGTCGGTGGCCTCGGTACGATCACCGACCCATCTGCTGGTATCGGTTCCGCCGTGATTGCCTTTTCGTAAGTTGTCGCCGAGAGAAGTTTCCAAAGCTCACAACAGGTGCATTTGGGTGTTCATCTACGCCTTGACTCTCGCTCCGATCGGGTACGCCATGTTGGCCGAGACATCCACTGTCGTCCTTCGAGCCAAGACTACCAGTATCGCAGCGGGAATGACGGGATGCCTCAATCTCGTGGTCAACTACTGCACCCCGCTGATGCTTTCGCCCACTGGAGCCAATTGGGGTGTGAAAGGAGTGGCGTTCTTCTACGCGGGGACTTGTTTCATAGGTCTTGTCCTTGTCTTCTTCTTTATTCCGTAAGTTCACAGTCTCAAACGGAGCAAAGCGCTGACGGTCCAGGGAGACAAAGGGAAGATCATTCACCGAGCTCGATGAGATGTTTGAGAAAAAAGTTCCGGCCCGGCAATTCCGCCAATACAAGACGACCGCTCAACTGGAAATGGAGCAGCGGGGCGTGTAGTAAGTAATAGTATATCATATCGAGGTGTTCATCGTAAACAGAAGAGGAATCTGGGGGCACTACTCGTATTTTGACGGAAGATTTGGGAGGTTGCCACAGACGGGTGACAATACGGGCCCACACATTATTCAGTCCGTAATCTGACATGGATGTGGATGAACAGCAACCAAGATCGCATGGCGAAGCACGATTACAATCACCCTGTAAGGTGTTCTCGAGCACATGGTTCTGACGAAATGCTCCCTGCCGCTCCAGACTGTCCGGCCGTCCGATCGTCCGTGGCGATGAGCACAACGAACATCCTGACCCATTCATCTGTCGGGTTCTCCCAAGCATGGACCGTACCTTGCTGGACTGAAATTCAGTGTCGTGACCCAAGATACAATTTCAAGGGCTACCTACCGATCGCATCACCCTCTTTCGCTATGACACTTGACCCTCCCTCCAAGTGAAGCGTGACGGTCCCCTTGTGAACGACCAAAAAATCAAGTGAGGGTGTGTCGTGCATCTGCCCTTTTGTTCTGGGGGCAATGTCTGTCACTCTTGAAACCCTTATCAGCCATTGTGAGGTGGAAAGATGCCGAGATATCTCTTACCTGAAATTCACACCGCCCTTGGAGACTAGGCATTTGGATCCAAGTTGAGTATCGCTCGTATCTGGTTCTTTTGCCCTCGGCGGGTTGTTGCGGGTAACGAAGAGATTATGGTATTGACCGGGGATAATACCGTTGGACAGAGCCGCTTTCGGCTTGAGAGGACATAAAGTGCTAGTCAATTGATTGGGCAGATTGTTGAGAGACCGGTGGGTTACGTGTCGAACGACGGGCGGTAACGAGAACATGTTAGCTTGAGGTTCAGTAGCTTTCTTTGTGAGGTAGCTTTCTTTGTGAGTATAGGATATGACCTGAGATAACTTCAACTGTGTTACGATCCCCCATCTTGATTGGCAAGGTGTGTGTATATGGTGAAGTGGCGAAGGGTGAAAGGATGCCCAGGAGTCTGAGCAGAATGGAAGGTGGCGCCTTATGCGTCTTCGACCCCCGTTCGAGAGGTCCGTCAGGGCCTTCTAAGCCGCTTCTTGTCTACAGTACTGGCGAAGTCGACAGCGCTTCTTGAGAGGGGTTTACCGTTCATTCTATACATGTTGAATGCATACAACTCAAATCCCACATATCGCATTTTCACATGCCCAACCACAAGACCCTCCCCACTGAGACCCTGTTCTCAGATACTCGAGGGGTCTAATGCTCTTCGAGTTGATACCCTGGGGCCGCCCGGATATCTTCCACCACCTCAAGACCCTTCTCATCAAATTTCCCTTCGACCATCCTATCCAGTGCCATTCGAGTCAACTTTTCTCGGGCGGCCTCTCCATCGCACACCATAGCTGCCTCTTCCACGCTCAACCCATACGTCTCGGGGAAGTACCACCATATAAAGACGACCGATACGGCGAGAATAGCAATGTAAAGCAAGAAGTATTTCCAGTTGAGCGCTTCGAGAGCAATAGGATTGACGTATTGGTTGAAGAATATCGCACCGTAGTCGATGAACAATGAGATCGCCATGCCCTTCGCCCGCATACCTTGGGGTAAGATTTCCAGGCAGTAGAGGTAGCATAGTGCTGTGGCTGCGAGGGAGTACGATGCGTTGAACGTGAATAAAAAAGGGATGGAAGCGCTTCCTACGGCCTTGTTGCCTGTTTTATTGAATGTTGCGTTGAGAGAGGTGAAGATGATGTAGGATACGAGCATGCCGCCGAATGAAGCTAGCCAGAGAGTTCGTCGTTTGTACCGGTTACACGTAAATGCAGCGTATAGAGCCCAAGCGTAACTCCAGATTTGCAGACCGCCATTGATACCTGTACAGTACATCAGTGGCTATTCGAAAGCTTGATGGCAGTCTGGCGACTCACCCTGCTGTTGGACTGAGCTGGAGATTCCGGAGCTCTCCAGAATCGGAGCGAGGTAGTACGAGATGATTCCATTCCCGCACCATTGGATGATCAACCCCACATAGACCAGCAAGACGAGTCGTTTTCTGTTTCCTGGTGTTGAGAAAAAGTTGAAGATGGAATCGGACTTTTCCTCCAGGGCAACTTCAATCCCAGCTTGTATCTCGTTGATCTCGCGAAGTACCAACTCGTCATCTTTCACACCGTTCGAATGGTACTTTGCCAAGATCTCGTGAGCCTCTTCCACCCTTCCCTGCGCTACAAGCCATCGAGGGGATTCCGGGACCCATATAAGCCCGATAAACTGGACGATGGAAATGACTCCTTGAACCAGCGTCGGCATCCTCCAATTCCAGTTTGACGAGATCCATAGACTACCGAAACATAGCCATGAAGAGAGGATCGCGCCGATAAAGTAGTTTGCGCCGAATAGAGCGGTATGGATAGCTGATTGACGAGGATGAGCGAGTTCGAGGCAGTGACATGAGCCCGCAATGATGATCGAGCCGAGACCTGTCCCGACAATCAGTCGAGATCCAAAGAACTCCCATCGCCCCACTGCGAAGGCTTGAACGACTGGGTATTCAGCGACAGTGTCGTTACTTCAGACGAAAGAGTTTACTCACAGGATCCAATGATGATCAAAATGCAGCCGATAAGCTGAGGTTTCTTCCGGCCGAGCTTATCGGAAAACGTCCCGGCAATAGCGAGTCCAATCATAGCTGGCATCAGCACCCTCCGCTCATGATAAGAAAGTTGAACTCACTTCCGAGGGATATAGCAGCGATGAGCAGACCTTGAACGTTGGCATCAGGATCACCCATGTCGGCGAGATAGTCCGGAATCGCAAAGAATCCATTCATCAAAGATCCATCGTAACCTCCGACGATCGCTCCCATCTATATTTCAGCACGCTCCAAGGTCACATGAGAGCGACTCGACCCACCTGGATGATGGCGAGATGCCAATTGAGCTTCTTCAACCCTGGGTCTTTCCACCATTTGGGATGAGCGTTGTTTCTGGCTGGAGTTTAGCTTGCCTTTATAGCGTATGACTTGCCTATCAGAGTAGGTGCTTCCATCTTGGACAAGATGTAGGGTATGATAATACCGTGCGAAAATGAGTGGGAGCAATGAGGGGCATGTCTTTGAAATGGACTTCTCAGTCAGACGACCAAAGCGCGATTCGCCTGGGGCGATAAGGCTTTCCGCGTCTCAGCGTATTCCTTCAGAGCGAGTGTCTGAGTACGTCGGGATAACCATCTGATGCGAACGTAATCGGACATTTCGCCGACCCTAAGTGTCCAATAAGATGGTCAAGGCACACCCATGAAGCATGAGACCAGAGGCATGGTATGGGTAAATCCCATCGGATCAGCAGAGTCAATGTACGTGGAAAAGTAGGAGCCCTGTCCTCCCGCATTCATCGCAAGTGCGGACAAAAAGGGTCAGTGCAGACAGTCGAAAGCAAGTCCTGAGGCGGACCAACCTCTTCAGCGCTCAGACTGACCGTGCCAAGTGTTTGAGATGAAGCATGAGAAGAGAGGATAACTGACTGGCACAAGAGGCGTTCATTTCGGAACTTCCACTCGGATTTGACCGGCACCGATGAACCGGCGTAGAGTACGAGGGTATCTCTGTTTTGTCGGTCAAACCATACTTCAGGGCTCGCCCAACTGTGCGGGTGGACGAGCAGGGATGGGGCTGCAATTGACGGACAAGTCCTTCCCCTTGGACGTACAGGATACCCAGGGTCGGACGAGCGGAGACCGAGGCGAGTCGGAATGACCTGCATTTTGCCGAGGTACTTGAAAGTCGATATGAAGAGGAATGATAGCGACGCTTTGAGCAGCACTCTTAGTACTTCGTCGTCGACACATCTCGAGCATGGTGGAATATAAGCGGATCAACGTGGATCAGGCGCTGAAAGACCTGTCGATCAATGACAAGGTCAAACTCCTCGCTGGAAAAGTGGGTCTATCCCAGACACTCAACTGACCATAGGACCTATGGCATTTCGAATCGGTACCTGATCACTCCATTCCTGGTGTACGAGCATCAGATGGACCGAACGGAGTAAGAGGAACAAGGTTCTTCAATGGTGTTCCGTCCTCTTGTTTCCCCTGTGGAGCCGGATTAGGCGCTTCGTTCGATGTGGATCTCTTGAGGGAGGTAGGGGAGAAATTGGGGGAGGAAGCAAAAGCGAAATCTAGTCATATCCTACTGGGACCTACCATCAATCTTCACAGAAGTCCTCTAGGAGGTCGGACGTTTGGTGAGTCCACATGTGTAATGGCTGTTCATGGGTAGAATCGTACTCTGAGGATCCGCATTTGACCAGCTATCGTGAGGTCGTTGTTGCGCATGATCTCGACGTGGCTGACGTTTCCTAGTGGCTGCTGCGTATATACGCGGGGTACAGAGTACAGGCGTCAGCGCCTGTATCAAGGTCTGTCGCCCAACCTCGGTAGCGAGGCAGAGCTCATTGGTAGCACTTTGTAGCCAACGAGCAAGAGTTCGAGAGATTCTCTTCCGATAGTAAGAACTCTGCCAAACCATAGGCTGATTAAAGGCGTGATGACTGAGCGGACACTTCGAGAGCTGTACCTCGAGCCGTTTAGAATAGCCATCCGAGAAGCGGATCCATGGGTCGTCATGTCTTCCTACAATCGAGTCAACGGAACTCACGTTTCGGAAAGCCCTCGTTTGTTGGATGGTATACTGCGGAAAGAATGGTGAGTGGCTCTCATGGCATGTGCTCACTCGTCAGGGGCTATAAGGGACTGGTGATCAGTGATTGGACGGGTGTATACAGCACCGCGGAGAGTATAATCGCAGGATGCGACGTGGAGATGCCTGGACCTTCGCCGTTCCGAGGTGACGCGGTGCATCGTCTCCTACACGCTGGGAAGATTGCCCCGAAGCATATTGATACATGCGTCAAAAGGGTATGTCGGGTACGTGTAGGGAGCTCATACCAGATATTGGAGTTTACCAACCGCGCGATTGACAGTGGGATACCGTTCGATGGATCAGAGGACATTCTTGATACTCCCGCCTCGAGAGCTGCTCTGAGGAAAGCTGCACAATCAGCTATCGTCCTACTCAAGAATGGGGGTCAACTTCCACTCAACCTCGAAAAGGGCAAGACGTTGGCTGTGATCGGGTCCGGAGCGAGACTCGCCTCACCAAGTGGAGGAGGATCAGCTCAACTAGCTTGTTCGTATACCACCTCTCCTCTAGACGGTATCACTGCCGCAGCGACGGAACTTGGTATCCAAACAACGTACGCTATAGGCGCCACGGCTTTCAGATTTTGCCCATTGATCACCCGCTACACTAAAAATCTCAAAATTGAGTTCTACATCAATGACCCGACAAAGGATTGGCTGTACGATATGGATACGCCGGTCACTGCTAAACCGGACTTTTCCGTCGATGCAGCTTCGACAGAATCCCACATGGCAGATATCATACCCTACGACGAGCTTGGTCCGTCACCTCGATGCCGGGTGAGTGAGCAATTCTCCGCAGTCCTGATGTGTAGATGATCTGTGACTTTACACCTGACGTGGACGGAGAATGGGAAATGGGCTTTGCGTCCATCGGTAAAGGAAACATGTATATTGACGGTCAACTCGTCGTTGAGAATGACGAATCGTGGAAGATAGGCGAGTTGTTCTTCAATGAAGGTGGATCAGGCGAACGAAGAGCTCTGTACAAGTTTAAAGCTGGACAGACGTACAAGATAGACGCGAGACATTGGTTTAAACCGGATCAAACGCTCTCTGGACCGTTCAACGTCAAGGCTGGAATACGAATCGGAGGTTTTCCATTCGCCTCTCCGGAGACGCTATTGCAAGAGGCAGAACAGGTCGCTGCTAGAGCAGATGGCGAGTCATCAAGCGCTTCCCGTTACCAGCACTAATAGTAGCTGTCATTGTGTGTGTAGGAACGTCGAACGACTACGAATCGGAGGGTTTTGACAGGACAACCATCGATATCCCAGGGAACGCTACAGAAATGATCGAACGAGTTCTTGCCAAACACCCAAGTGCCATCATTGTGACCAATAGTGGAGCGCCCATCACGATGCCATGGGCGGACAAGGCCAAGACCATTCTGCATACATTCTTCGGCGGAAATGAGGCAGGAAACGGACTGGCGGATGTCTTGTTTGGCAAGGTCAACCCGTCCGGAAAACTCCCTACGTCTTTCCCGTGCGCCACCTTTGGTCACATTGTGTATGACTGATACCTAGCCACCGAATCGAAGATACCGCCGCGTATGGCGATTTCGGCGAGAACACTCAGGTCGCAGGTCAAGTGCATTACACCGAGGCGAGTTGATTCAAGATTCACAGACTTTTCATGACCACCAGGGCATCTTCATGGGGTATGCACACCACGATAGGAGGGGTATCAAGCCACTCTGGCCGTTCGGGCATGGTCTGTCTTACACTTCATTCGAACTCTCCGACCTCGCTGTATCTGTCGTAAAGAACAACACCGCCAAGGTCACCTTCACTGTGCACAACACAGGCGACCGAGAGGGATCTTACGCCCCTCAAGTTTACGTCAGTGCCAAGGTCAAATCTCCAGCAGGGATTTTGCCTGTCCAAAGGTTACAGGCTTTCACCAAGGTACACCTCAAGGCCGGGCGAAAGGAGCTCGTGGAGTTGCAGCTGAAAAAGGAAGCGTTTAGCTTTTATAACCAGGTCGAAGGGCAGTGGGTGATCACCCCTGGGGAATACGTGGTACGGCTGGCTCACAGCTCGATGGATATTGCGGAGGAAGTGAGTGTCACTATTGGTGAGAGCTCCACTTGGACGGGATTATGATGAAGTCGCGCATCTGATCAATTCCGCGCCATACTCATCTAGTCTATGCATATGTGTTTGTCTCCTCTCCCACGTCAGATGGCTCATGATCATGATCGCTTGGCCGTAATCTGAAAAGTCTCGTCAGCCATACAAAAACAAAATGAAGTACTGGAAACTGCAAACTCACCACGGTCATCTCGATATCCGTCCCGGCTGGCAAGTTTGCGACTCCGATACACGTCCTCACTGGCATCGGGGCATTCTTGGGGAAAGCCTCGATATACGCCTCGTTCATCGCTGCAAAGTCTTCTTTGTAGTTTGACAAGAAGATTTGGATAGATACCACTGGTTGATCAGCCGATAACATTGTGTAGAGGTAGATTTTACCGTCCGAGAGGTCGAGCCCGATATGGCTCAATCGGGTAGAAACAATCTTCAACGCTGCGGTAGTCCGATCTTTGATAGTCCCCTCTACCCAATCTCCCTTCTCGTCTAATCCTACTACGCCCGACATGTAGACGAGGTGTCCCGAGACTATCATGTTGGATAAGAAGGGGCTGACTGCGCGTGGTCAGCTATTCAGCCTGAATACGGGCTAGACGGTGAGGCACACCTTTGGGCTTGTTGGCCGCTGCGATGGCTACTTTGTTGGGGTTTGACATGACGGTAGTCGAGCTTGCTTCGAGTATGCTGGGGGTAAGTAGATGATCAGATTGGGGTGGAAGTAGTATGGCTTGATTGTGGGCGAGATATATACCCCCTATCTCGACGTTTCGGACGAGAGCGAAGATTCCGATCATGTTCGGACTTGTCCCTCTGCCGAAAAGCGGCGAGCTCCGCAGGATGAATTGGTCTTCATATTCAACCGTTAATTTACCCGACCCCCTAGCTCGGCTATTTTAGACGGATTCTCCGCGCTTCTCTCGTCGGCAAATGTCATTCCGTATCGCACGCTGTATAGCGAGAAATATAACATCACCCACTAGATATCGACTCATCACATCCATATCATTCTACAGGAGCTACGCCAACATGTCTAGAATCTCCATCGAAGGAACCACACACACTGTCCCGTCGGGATTGCTCATCGGTGGGAAATGGGTTCAAGGTCGAGGATCGGCTTTGGAGTCTGTCAACCCGGATACCGAGGAGGTCATCGCTAGTGTGAGTTGCCTAGGTCGAGACGGGCATAGACAGGTAACTGATGCTCAGATCCCCACTGCTAGCAAGGAAGATGTGGACGACGCGGTCAAGGCTGCCAGGCAGACTTTCGAGACGACTTGGGGAATCCAAGTGTCGTCGCAGCAACGAGGACAACTCTTGTTTGCCCTCGCGGATGCCATGGCGGCTATCCAGGAAGAACTCGCCATTGTCGAGTCACTCGACTCCGGAAAACCTCTTGCCTGTGAGTGTAGTCTCTAGGACTGGAGATGAGTCTGATATCAGGGTGCAAGCTCGACGTTGATGACGCTGTCGCTTGTTTGAAGTACTATGCCGGATACGCGGACAAGATCCACGGAAACACCATCGAATTGGATGATAAGGAGAAGTCGGCCGTCACGAGGAAGGAGCCCATTGGGTGTGTAGAAAGCACATCGATCAACTTCCGCTGACCGCAGTGTGGTCGCTCAGATTGTTCCCTGGAACTACCCCCTTCTCATGATGGCTTGGTCAGTATTCCCATATCGATTGGCGTAACTGTACTGACAGAGCAGGAAGATTGCCCCTGCCCTTGCTACTGGATGTGCCATCGTATTCAAGCCTGCTGAGCAGACCCCCTTGTCCACTCTCCGATTCGCCGAACTTTTCGAGCAAGTCGGTTACCCCGCCGGAGTTTTCAACTTGGTCCAAGGATTGGGTAGAATCACAGGTGACGCCCTGTCTCGACACATGGATATCGACAAGGTGAGTCTAGTGATTATCACCTGAGTCTCTCACCTGACTCCTAGATCGCCTTCACCGGATCCACAGCTACTGGTCGACGAATCGCCATCGCAGCGGCCGAGTCCAACCTCAAAGCTGTCACCCTCGAGCTCGGTGGGAAATCGCCAAACATTGTGTTTGACGATGCCAACTTGGTCGAAGCTTCCAAATGGGCCGCTTTCGGTGTATACGAAAACATGGGTCAATCATGCTGCGCCGGTACCCGAATTCTTGTCCAAGATTCAGTCTATGACAAATTTGTCGAGCTGTTTGTGAAAGCTACTGAGGCTTACAAGGTCGGTAATCCCGCTGATCCCGATACGTTCCAAGGACCTCAGGTCTCCAAAGTCCAATTTGACAAGATTTTGGGATACATCGAAGAAGGAAAGAAGGGTGGAGCAAAGGTATTGACGGGCGGTGGAAGGTTGGGCACAAGGGGATATTATGTCAAACCGACCGTCTTTGGAGACGTGACAAACGATATGGTCATTGCCAAAGAGGAGATCTTTGGACCGGTGGCTTCGTTGATCAGGTTCAAGGATGAGGCAGAGGCCATCCAGATTGCCAACGATACCGAGGTGGGTAATGTCAAGCATGGCTAGGATGGAAGGCTCACTTTCCAGTACGGACTGGGTGCAGCCGTCCACTCGACAAATTACAACAGGATCAACCGAGTATCCAGGTCACTCAAATCTGGAACAGTGTGGATCAACCAGGTATGTCGCCGCGTGACTGATTATCGCTGGTGACCATTGCTTATACCCCAGTACACCCTTCTCAGCCACCAGGTCCCGTTCGGAGGATACAAGCAGAGTGGATGGGGACGAGAATTGGGTCAAGATGGACTCAACACGTATCTCGTCACCAAATCGGTTCATCATTACTACGGAGAGAACTTTGAGTGGCCTATCAAGTTGTAGATCTAAGTGCTTGTATCGGAGATATCTGGGTCGTCGAATGCATAGATGCATCACCACTTGGACCTCCGAGGATGTTTCGGATCCGAAATGACCGAGGGGGTGTTCGGTGATGGGTGGCGAAAGCTGATTGACCGTCACTCCGACTCAAGTCTATAACCGTTCCAACTTTTCTGATTCCTACTCAACTCGACCGTCTCGACCATCAGCTGTACCACCGCGACCACTCGCAGGATATCTAGAGGTCAGTTGGAGGCCCTAGACACCTGATTCAGCTGTTCATTGCGTGTTGAGCAGCCACTCAAACACCACGGCGACCAAAATGGAGGCGATCGCTGGACCTTCTCGATCCCAAGCGCCCCAACCAGGAGACGGATCTTACCTAGCTCATTCTCAGCCAGGAGACGGTCGATTTTTGACCAATGGTAATCCTCACGGTCCTCGACAGAATGGTGTACACCGGGGCAGAGGAGGTAGAGGACGAGGGAGAGGGGCACATACCGCAGAAGGCTCGAATGGGATTACTCATCGAGCCCACGAGACTGCCCAAGCGCAGTCTTCCACCTTGGAAAGCTCTCTTCAGCCGCAGAAAGCGAATGGTGCTCTGGCTCGATCGGCTCATCCTCGCCGACCCGTTCAGCCTAGGGAGATCATACCGATCGCAAATGGTAATGCCCTACCTGGCTCTTCGCAACATTCCACACCTCCCGACCCCGCCGCCGAAGGTCTGCCGAAGTCGAAAAGAAACAATCAATCCCGTCGACCCAGAGCGAAAAATGACGAGAACGGTGCTGCCAATGGCTTGACCTCTTCCAAGTCTCACCAGCTCGACCCTTCCGTCTCATCCTTTGTCCCCGCTTCGCAGACGGACACGACCCCAATAGCACCATTTTCGTCTCGACCAGCCTCACCGCAGCAATCAGCAAGACCTAAATCGAGAAAGAAGCCCAAGCCAAAACAACCTGTACAGACCGAAAAAGCAGCACCGGCACCCGTCAAAAGTTCCCGTCGGGCCGCATTCGATCAACAGACAAAGTTGACAACTCATGCCGATGCCACGAGCTCGGCTGCGTCCAGTCCGTCGACTTCGAGTGTCATTTTGCCTAGGGAGGAGAAAGTGGATCAAGGCAAGAACAAGGGGCCCAGGCGGAAAGAGGAGAAGGATGATCTTGTATCCCGTCTTACAAGGGGTCTCAAGTCGAGGCCATATTTGGAATGTCCAATTGTGAGCTGCTCCTATGTGCAGAAGTGTGTAGCTTATGTCAGTGCTTCAACACCATCAACCCATCTCAGCCCATCTGGTCCTGCCTTCCACCTACAACCCCTCCACCACCGCCTACCTTCCCCGACGAGATCCCTGTTAACCCTTCCCAGCACTACTCGGCCTGTTATACCCCTTTCCATCTCAGCTGTATTCGCGATTGGGCAAACAGGTCCTTGGTGGAAGAGAGAGAAAGGGCAAGAGGCTACGGGAAAGACGAGGAGGACGTGACGTGGAGATGTCCCGGTTGTCAGAAAAGACGGAAAGAGACTGTGGGTGGGTATAGGTGTTTCTGTGGGAAAATGTCCAATCCGGCACATACGGGTGGAGGAAATGTACCGCATGGTTGTGGAGAGGGATGTTCAAGGAAAAGACCAGGATGTGCCCATGCTTGTCCTTTGTGAGTGGAGAATATTCCTAAGATGGGGTGGATCAAGCTGATTGACAGAGCGTGTCATCCTGGACCTTGCCCACCTTGCCAGGTCGCCCTGATTGTCCCCTGTCCATCTCATCACACACCTCTTACAGTCAAATGTGCGGTGGCCAGTTCAAACAACGCAGCCATGACTCCAGTATGCGATGAGATATGCTCCAGAGAACGAGACTGCGGCAATCTCGAACATGTGTGCAAGGTCAGTCTTTTCGCTTGAACGTTCTCTACGCTGACAAGCAGGAACTGTGTCATTACGGCCCTTGCTCGCCCTGCAACGCTTCAGAGACTGTCAGGTGTTATTGCGGTTCCGACGAGAAAGAAGCAGCTTGTGGATGGAATAGAAAGGAAGAAAAGAGGTGCAGTCGACTCACCGAGAACGGAGAGGAAAGTTGGACAGGGAGGTATAGCTGTGGAAAGGCTTGTGAAGGCGTGTACGATTGTGGTATACACCCTTGCGAATTGGTGAGCAATTCTTGCGCGCAACAGTATGCTAAGTCGTAGAAATGTCACCCGCACCCTATCAAACCCCTTACATGCCCTATGAGCCCCGCCGTGATCACTCATTGCGCTTGTGGGCAAACCCCTCTCTCCCTGCTATCCGCCCCTCCTCGAAAGGACTGCTTGACGTCAGTCCCAACGTGCGGTAATCGATGTCCCAAATCTAGGCCTTGCGGACATCAATGTACGCTCAATTGCCATAACGGCCCATGTCCGTCATGCCACGAAGAAATGGTCAAACCATGTAGATGTGGAGAGAGCATGCTGGTCATTGGGTGTGATGAGCTGCGAGAGATTGCAGAACGCGGTGACGATGTGACTTGCGAGAGGGTCTGCAAGGCATTACGAAAGTGAGTTCGAATATCTATTGTCTTGGGATGTCGCTCATGGCAGTTGCGGAAGACACGAATGTGGTCGAGTATGCTGTCCATTGGCGTACCAAGCCAAGAATAGAAAGGCTAGACGAAATGAGCCGGGACAGGTGCATGAGAATGACGATCTGCACGAGTGTCACTTGACCTGCGGCCGTACGCTCAGTTGCGGCCTGCATACATGCCAGAGGAAGGATCACAAGGGGGCATGTGGACGGTGTCTCCAGGCAAGCTACGACGAGGTGAGTCACCTATAGGCAAGAAAGCAATGCGCACGCTTACATCCAGCTCATCTGTCACTGTGGTCATACAGTTGTCTACCCTCCTGTCGCATGTGGTACGACGATCAATTGTCTCTACCCTTGCGCTCGACCACCCCCACCGTGTGGTCACCCTCGATCCCCTCATCAGTGTCACGAGTCACCAAATTGCCCACCTTGCCCCTTTCTGGTTGAAAAGCCCTGCGCATGCGGCAAAGACACCTCTGTCAAGAATATTCGATGCTCGCAAGAAAAAGTATCCTGTGGTCAAGCATGTGGAGAACCCCTGGCTTGTGGATTCCATCGATGTCAAAAACCTTGTCATCCGCCTGGCGAATGTGAAGACTGCCGACAGACCTGCAACAAGCCGAAAAAGATCTGTGGGCACGCATGCACCCAACCTTGTCATGCCCCGGCAAGGTGTATGGAACATGACCCATGTCAAGCTATCATCACCATGAGCTGTGCTTGCGGCCATGTACAACAACGCACGAGCTGTGGAGCCAGTATCAATAATACTACCAGTCGGGAAAAGACGATTCTCAAATGCAATTCGGAGTGTGCTGTGCGACAACGCAATGCCAGATTGGCGGATGCGCTGGGCATTTCGGACACCTCGAGTCGAGGTCCTGAAGTAGAATGGGAAGCTGGATTGAAGACTTTTGCAAGGGCCAACTCGGCTTTTGTCAAGATGCTCGAGAAGACTTTGGGCGAGTTTATCAAAAGTGCCAAGAGCAGTATGATTTTGCCTTATAGTGAGTCACGCCCATCACGAATACTCTGGTCTCATGCTGATGACAGTGCCGTTGGCCAAGCGAACCTTTGTGATTGCCGTCGCGGATGTCTATCGTCTAGGAAGAGAATTAGTCGATGCTGAACCCAATCGTTCAGTGTTGATCCGTCGTCGACCGGATACTCGGATCCCCTCCCCTCTGTTATCTACTGCTTCTACCCCTGCCCCCACTGGCAAAAACCTAGGAGGACTAGCCAACCTTCGAGCTCCGGTACCGACAGCGCCTAGGTCGGGATGGGGTGCTGTAGCCCCGGCACCAAAAACATGGACCGCTGCTGCTGCTTTGGGGGCTAGCACTCCTGCATCAGGATCCTCTACAAGGACAAACTCGCCCTTGGCGCCGTCGATGAGTGGTGCAGAGAGGGTATCTACACCCGTCGCACCTATGGCATCTGCCACGGGTGCTGCGGCTGCTTCGTCGACTCTGAAGAATGGAACGACTGGCACTGCCGGGATGAGAGAAGAGAAGGTATTGGGAGAGGTAGGCAAGGTGGATGAAGGGGATTGGGACGTGAGTGACACAGAGTAACAATACAGCACTCGTACAAGCATAGTTCGTCATACATATAGACAAGTACAGCATAGTTGAGCATACATCTCATCCAATCGTCCTTGGCTGGTGAATCTGTCTTTCATGTGCATCCATATGCTTACGATCGATCGCTTGTTTCCCCGCTCATTAGGATCCCACGTGAAGCTGGCATGCTGCGCATGCTGCGGATGGGTTGCCTCGGTGATGGGATGCATGGGAATCGGGCACTAGGCAAGACTTCGGATACGTCGACAGTCGATTCTCGCACTAACAACCATGTCCCCCGATTGCTTCTTTGGCCCTGCATGACCCCTTCGCTTGTCTTGGAGGGTGTCTCTCCACCTCCGTCATGGAGCTATCAGCGGCCCCTGTGCTTCGCCCCCGGTCAATCTTCGGATCGGAGGTCGACCTCCACACATACCCACATACCCCTTCGAGCATTAATCTCTTTCGGGTCTTGCGATTAGATCAGGTGCACCTCTGGCGAATACCCACGCACCACTGGAACGTCATCGTATGGCTACCGTCCTCATGCTTCTCTCCGGCATGAAAGGATGCATGGCATCGCAAAACGGAATAGTGGTTGGTGGAGAAGTCTTGGCGGGCAAAGCGAAGCCCCGTCCTCATGACTATATAGGTTGATCGATACCCAAACCCACCATGCCCATCCCCGACACTCTGGATCGTCTCTTGCCTACCTTTGGAGACGTCTACAAAATGATAAAGTGGTACTTCGGTCTACCCCTCCTCCTCACTACCCTCGCATCCCCTTACCCTCCTACCCTTCTTTCCCGACAAGAGGCCCAAGAACCCGCTATCCGAACTATCCCTTCGCCCGTAAACCACACGGGAGACGTCTCTGCCTGTGCAGGGTACAGGCTTACCAGTGCGACAGTCCGGGATGGAGAGACGGGCGTGGATGGGACATTGGAGATTATAGGCAATTGTTCAGCTTATGGACCGGATTATACGACCTTGAACCTCGCTGTGTGGTATGAAACGGCAGATCGACTACGGGTCCGTATCACGGATAAAGAGGGGAAAGCACATGTGGTCCCGGACGATGTGGCTCCCTGGCCTCAACCGGGTAACAACAGCGTGACCAATGCGACGAGCAAGTTGGCGTTTGAATGGGTGGAAGATCCGTTCAGCTTCAAGGTGGTAAGGAAGGACGATGGAGATGTGGTTTTCGATACCACTGGCCAGACTTTGATATTCGAGGAGCAGTTTGTGAGGTTTAGCTCAAAGTTGAGCGAGGGGTCAAACATCCAAGGACTGGGTCAACACAATGACAACTTCACGTGAGTCGAGAGGAGTTTACCTAGCTGACTGTAGACTCCCCATCCAGAGGGACAACTACACTCGAACTCTGTGGACACGAGACGCATACGGCGTACCGACTTATACCAACCTCTACGGTGCTCATCCAGTCTACGTCAACCAGAAAGTAGGGGCGAATGCAAGTGCAAATGGAGTCTTCTTCCTCAATTCGCACGGGATGGACGTTACTTTCCCCAATGGAGGAGAGTATATTGAATACAGTGCAATCGGTGGGATTGTCGACTTGTTCTTCTTCGCTGGCCCTACCCCTGCCGACGTTGCCAAGCAGGGTTCGGAAGTATGGGGTAGAGCCACCGAGGTGCCGTATTGGTCTTTGGGATTCCACAGTTGTAAATATGGTTATGAGGACATCGCAGAGGTCGCAGAGGTAGTCAACAACGTGAGTGACAAGAAACGCCTAACAACGCAAGCTGACGTTTCAGTACACTGCCGCTGGCATTCCCGTCCAGACTCAGTGGATGGTGAGTGGACCCTGGACGACTCGGCTCAACTGACCTATAGGACATCGACTACATGTATGAAAGATGGATCCAAACTCTCGATCCCGACAGATTTGCCCTAGACAAAGTCCGATACGTAGTCGATAAGCTTCAATCGGCCGGAAGAGACTTCATCGTCATGGTCGACCCAGCAGTCTTTAGCGGTACACCCAACTCCTCGGTCGACAACTACGAGACGTACCAGACCGGTGTTCAACAAGACATCTTCCTCAAGTATCCCAATGGTGATCTGTACGAAGGTGTCGTCTGGCCTGGTCCGACTGTGTTCCCCGATTGGACCAAGGATGGAGCGCAGGATTGGTGGACCAGTGAATTCGCCAGGTTTTTCAGTGCCAATCACGGAGTCGACGTTTCGGGGATCTGGCTGGACATGAATGAGCCGGCAAACTTCCTCCCTTACGTGAGTAGCTTTGAGGAAAGCGTCGAGCTGTTAGCTGATATATAGCTCGAGGCGAACATCTACCGTATCTCCCAAGAACGACCTGTTCCTCCGCCTCGAATTGCCCCTCGAGTCATCCCTCGAACCATCCCCGATTTCCCGGCATTCGTAGCGGGTCAAAATATCTCTGCCGATTGGGACAACTCGACGACAATGTCCAAGCGATCTTTCATCGAGGACCAGTACATGTACCGAAGGCAGAGCTCCAACAATACCGGCGGAGACTCTCTCGCCGACTACCTCTCGCCATCTTTGGACTCTCAATGGCTCTACCCACCTTATATGATCCAAGATCGACGACAAGCCCCATCTACCAGCGACAACTCAGATTCAGGTAGTGGACTAAAGAACATCTCCGACTTTTCCGCTAGGACCGACCTTGTCCAAGGTAACGGAGCGAGGACGTACGATGAGCACAACTTGTACGGATCAAGACACGCCATTGTGACTCGACAGGCGTTGCAAGCTCGTCGACCTGGTCAAAAGGCATTTACGATCGCTCGAAGCTCGTTTAGCGGTACGCCGAGTGGTTTGTGGCTTGGAGATAACCTGTCGAGCTGGGATCAGTATATTCAAGGGATAAGGCAGATGTTGGGTTTCGCGGCGATTTACGGGGTGGGCATGGTCGGTGCAGACTCGTGTGGATTTGGACAGAACACTACCGAGACTCTGTGCGCTCGATGGGCTTGGTCAGTTCCCCCATTTTACCCGAGGTCAAGCTGACGTCCCAGGCTAGGAGCATTCAACACTTTCTACCGAAACCACAATGAGCTTGGAAACATCCCTCAAGAGTTCTATCGATGGAATTTGACCACGATTGCAGGTCGAGCAGCCGGTCGAACTCGGCTCAGACTGCTCGACTACACCTATTCTTTCCTCCACAAGCACTCTACAGATGGTACACCCGCCATGTGGCCTCTTTCCTGGGTTCATCCCGCTGAGGAGGGCACGATCAATATCGAGGCGCAGTTCTATTATGGCCCGAGTCTGATGGTCTCGCCTGTGACTGTGGAGAACAGTACTTCGGTCACCTTCTACGTCCCCAACGCGACATACTATGATTTTTTCACTCTCGATCCCGTCATGGGCAACGGTACCAACGTCACCGTCGATGATGTAGGTTACGATACCATGCCCCTGCATATTCTCGGCGGGTCCGTCATCCCTCTCCGAACGGGCGATAGCTACACGGCCAACGAAAATCGTCAACTCCCATTCCACCTAGTTATCGCGCCCAACTCGACCAACCAGGCGGAAGGTTACCTGAGATTAGACGATGGTATCTCCGAAGATGTGGGAGACGCATACTCCGACATCTACTTCACGTTCGATGGGTCCAAGCTCGATGTCAGCGGGACGTTCGGGTATGAGAAGGAGAATGGGCTGGATATGATCGTCTTTGCGGGACAAAAGGAGAATAAGACGATTCAGATCGACGGACAACAGGCTGGAAATGTCACGTTTGATGCGGATCATCAGACGTTGACTGTCTATGGACTAGGAACGAGCCTTAGGCAGATGACGGTGACTCTAGTCTGAGGACTTGGGAGTCGAGGCAGACGCAAGGAATAAGTATAATGTGCTTTGTGGTAGTAGGTCAAGAAGAAAAGAAGAGAATGAGGTATACTACACCAATGCATAACATTCTCATCGCTAGAAATCATCGCCCACTTACTCTGAAATTGTACGATGTCAATGGCCAACTTGGAATTTGGCCTCGATCGATCCACCGGTTGTTGACTCACTCTCGACTAATCCATCTCGGGAAAAAGTGCACAGGACACCGCCTGTCAGGTAAATTTAGGTCCTTTGGTGGTGTAGGCCTCAGTGAAGGGCTGACAAGCTGTCCTTAGCATGACGTGAGCTTCAGGTATCTATACCCGGCCCGCTGCCTCCGTCACTCACCGCCCCTAATAGGTAGCTTTCGGCTGTGTGAGCGCTTTCACTCACGAGTCGACGTTGCTCTCGACTTAGGTTCAGTTCTCGTACTCTACTGTACTCTACAGTGCTCTCCTCTCTCCGTCTGCGCAGTATACGGCAGGACCTCCGTGTCTACATTTTGAGAAATACACATTGACAAAGCTTACATAGGAAAAATTATCAAGGTGTGCTCACTGCCCCATGGCCGCTGTGAGAAGCGATCTGTAGCATTTCAAACAGACTTGAACCAGCGTGGTGAAAGGGCACATGGGCATGATGTGGGAGTCCCAGGAGGTACATCCCGACAATCCGGACCTCAGAATCGTCTGCTCCATCCTCGTGGCTAAACCGACCAGCCACCTCGAGAGCTTCTTGCAGCTTTGCATAAGCCTCCATCCCATCCCCACATTCATCCTTCAAAAGCTCGACGAGGTCTTTCAGTCCGTCCATATCCGCTTCCCGATCTGTCGACAGTAGAGTATGGCACTCAGAGTGTATACTCGACTGAATCTCGGCAAAATCGTTGCGCAACTTGTCGAAATCTGCTCTCGAAATCTTGCAGGTGTCAGCTTCGACCTCGTCATCGGTACAAAGCCCTCGAAGGGTTTTCGAGTAAATTTCTTCGTGGTATGCCAAGCGTTCCGTGAGTATTACTGTGGATTTGAACATCGGTTCTGTCGCTATCCCCAATCCAACGAAATTCATGACCTTGAAAACGTCCTCAGTGAGTGCCGCCCACGACACGCTGCTAGGGTGAAGTGCTGATTTCACAGCGATGTCCTCTCCCGCGACTTCGCCCGCGTTGGAAGCGGATCGGGGCGATGTGTTGTTATCGGTTGAGTGGTCTTCATGCGTCTCCTCCTCATTTACCTTCATGCTGTTGTGATGGATCGACCGTGTGGCAGACGATCAAGCGGTTTCCCTGAGGTGTGCGTTACCTAAAAGTGACAAATGGTGAACAGCGAAGCGCACTGGCGAATGACTGTCTCATGCCGTCTGATGGGGACAAACATGGTATATGGGCAGGAGATGGGACTCAAAGGTGACCCAGAAGACCGCTGTCGACGCAAGTTGCGACTGAGCTTGGTGAAAGTGCTCGAGGTTTTGAACGGTCAAAGGAGGATCAATTCCTGCACGGATTTCTACATGTTCGAATCGACCCCTTTTTGACGCTCAGTGGATTGTCTGAAGCGGTTCTATGTTGTTCTTTGACAATACTGAAGATCAAGCCTTTCCGCAAGCCTTTGCACTCTCTGCGGTCTGTCGACAATGCCAGGATTAAAGGGCTCTGGAGTGAATTGGACAATCGCGTCCACGTAACAGGCAGCAGTTTCTATAGCGATTCATATGTAGCATCAAGAGAGAATTGTGAGGCCTTGTCCATTCGACTCGAAACGGATCTCAGCGCTACATCCTCACCGTAGGCAATGTAAAGCCGCGAACAGATCAGGCAACTCGGACAGGGGCTCGCATGTGATCAGCCCTAGCCTGATGTGCATCTCATATCTACGTGGCTATGTTATGCGGCTCATCCCCTTGTGTGCTTACCAACTGGAGGGCGAGGGTGGGGGTTCGTACCGTGACTGGAAAACGGATCCGCCGCTCTTCTCGTCATTCCAGCTTCGATTGGCCTCAGTTCGTATGTCTTGACAATGTAACCCAACGTGTATCGCCCCTTGAGTGTCTAGCCGTCGACGGTCAACCTCCCACTTCTTCTGTATGCTGAGTCCAGCTTAAAGAACAGAGCTAGACCACTTCCAAGATCAAGAGTCAACCATCCTATCACGGAAGCCAAGGATGAAGATCTCTGATCAAGGTATTCGCTTCGTACGAACTTTTGGCGAAGTGGTGACCGATTACATAGGAGATAGCAGATAGCAGAGGCTTGTAAGTACAGCTATCTGATCTATGCGGGAGTAAGGACGATTGCCACTCGAAGGGGAATGATCAGGGCGCACGATGGGCGTGAGAGGCGGGTCACGGTTTGCTTCATGCTTATTTGCCCAGGATCCTGGCGCTAATCTGCCTGCATGTTATTCGTACGCCGTATTGCCGTGACAAACTGGGCAACTATCTGCTGGAAACGCGCACGGCAAGGGGATTGTTTACGCGAACATGGCACCCCGCACGACTCGCAACCGATAAGCGAGAGGCAGGCGCTTACGCTTACCGGGTGCGTATCTATCATTCCGATCCCATGATAATGTACAAATCATGACGGTTAGGCTCTCATTCCACACAACAGAGAGCAGCAACACCGGCATGACAGGTACTACCGAGCAGAATAAAGCTGTAGTGTTGGAGTATCTGACGGAGTACTGGGGGAAAGGCAATGCCTCTGTGGTCAGTGCTTGCCAACGGTGATAAAATGGCGGATTGATGGGTAGGTCGACAAGCTATGTACCGAAAGCTTTGAGATGAACTATCCGTAAGACGACCTCTTGACAGGTCTTGAACTCATCGATATCAGCCTTGTACCCGGTGTCAAAGGTCGAGAAGCGGCCAAAAAGGCGATCGAGGGTCTCAACAGTCGTGAGTACATTCACGGGGACCCCGCCGACCGCAGTCTTCAGTGACTTTGAATTCCATCCCGTCGGTCCTCTCATAGCTGAGAATCTGCCTGAAGGTCAGTCCCCCTCTTAGCCTCGGTGCTTAATAACATTTGAAAAAGGCGAATTCGTCTGCTGCAGAATCGAGGGTGGTGGGAAACACACTGGTGGAGCGGTCCCAAACTTTTTCGTTGGCGATCTACCTGCAGCTTCCGAGAAAACGATCCATATCACCGGACAAGTCATATTCAAGCTCGAGAATGGGAAGATCCAGGAAGAGATAGGCGAAGAGGGAGCGCTCACCGCGTTGCAACAACTCGGACTAGTTAATAAAGCCTAGCCAGAATATGGGCGGTTGATGCGGATTGAGGCGGTCATACTGTAGGAAATACTCTGGGTGATCCGATGTATCCTACAGTACCTTCCGGCCTTTACTTGCACTTCCCTATCCATACAAAGAGATTCATGATTCATTCTGGCGCCCACTACAACTACTAAGAACGCCACACCTTTTCGATCACCCGAAGCGCAGCGAATAATTTACAGTCATCGAAACGATAAGCCAACAGCTGCAGTCCTATGGGCGCGCCATCGTATATCTCGGGCACATCTACGATCAGCGTGGAATCAGAAGGATCTTGATCCACTCACAAAGCTCGTGATTGTATTTGTCCGATTCCGACATGAAGGACTCACGATCCTGGACTCGATCGAGGGCAGCGTCGGCGGTCAGTCCAGTCGGGAACACGATACCTGGGTAGTCCAGATTGTTGTACACAGCGGTGTATCTAGCTGATCAGTGATTAAAAGGCTCCTTTGCCCTACCCCCAGTAGCGAGAAGTATCGTGTCGGGCAGCTGTGCCAGGGAATGGAGGCATCAGGAGAACGTCGATCTCTGCGGCTTTCCACCGGGTAGCGTATTCCTTACGATAGACATCTCTGGCATCTCGGACCTGCTATGAGCACCATTGAAGGATCCTATCTTACCTTCCAGCCTTGCCAAACATCATGCAGCTGAGTGATCTCGGGATCGAGGAGCCACTCAGTCAAGGGGAGTACTCCTTCGCCGCCCTCCTTTAATGCCGCTCGAATATTCGCTCCGCCGTCCTCAAAGTACAGTCTTCTCTGGGAGAGTTAGCGCTATAGATTTCAGGGTGTATCTCAGCATGCTCACCACAATATCATAACCCTCTCTCTGCTTATACGGCTCGAAGTCGACCAGCTCTAGCTCGTGGCTCCTCTTGAGCTTCTCCACTACTTGATCGAAAGCTCTGAGCATCGGGGGCTGAGGCATGACTTCTCCATCATGTCGCATGATACCCACTCTCAGCTTCATCTCGATGTTCGACCCCTCCCATGGTTGGGGATACAGCGTAGGATCAAATTGATTGGGCTCGCTGTTTCGTACGGCATCCATGAACAAGTCGATATCTCGCGCAGAATTGCACATGGGTCCTGTCGATATACCAAACGCATCACAACCCGGCATACTGATTGTCAACTGACGACTTGGTGCAGGGATTGTGACCCACTAGAAAAGGTAGCCATCTGTAGGCATAGTCTTCGTCGTCGGTCTAAAACCATAGATCCCAGTGTGACCTGCAGGAGCTCTGATGCTTCCACCCCCATCGCTTCGGTCAGTCTTCCCAGCGCCAACATCACTTACGTTCCGACCCCCATGCACGAGCCTCGCAGAGCTATCAAAGCAGACTCTCCTCCCGACGAACCGCCGGGCGAGAGATCGAGATTGTGCGGGTTCAACTTGATGAGTCAGTGGTCTGCTAAATTTTGTGAGTACCGGTGGACAACTCACCGTTCTACCATAGACGCTGTGGCATTCGAGTGTCATGATCGTGGTCGGCTGATTGGTCTTCACATAGAAAACGGCACCGAGCTTGCGCAGCAAAGTGATCATATCAGCATCTTCGGCAGCGATGGCAATGCCCGTCTTGAAACCGTTTGATCCCCATCGACCTTTGATCTGGATATGATCCTATCGTAAGTGTCACCGGACCAGTTGAATACATCGGACAATTCACCTTGATCGAGATAGGAACACCGTGTAGCGGTCCCACGACCTTGCCTGTCTCATTCAATACTCGATCCAACTCTGCTGCGTCCTTGATGGCATCCTCTAGGAAAAAGTCGGTCAGGCCTACACTCAGCTACCGGGCAGGCGACGACTTGCTTACAATAGACCAATTGATGAGCGATGGCTGCTCGTCTCCCGAATGCCTTGACTACTTGGACGGCTGAGAATTGCCGCGACGCGATCGCATCCCTTACACCAGTAGCATCGAGTGCAGTAATGGCGAGTTCTTCTTGGGTGAGAAGACCGCATGTCTCGGGTACATGCATGACAGATTTGAGATCGGCATATTCATCCGGAAGGCGCAGATCCTGCGGTAGGCTCTCCAAGACTCTAGCTTTGATGGCTTCCCCGTCCGCAATGTAATCGGATGTTCCCAAAAGTGAAGGATACCTGCTCATCGTGTAGAGGACTCAAAGTATACGGTCTACTGTAGCTCATTCTAGCCATAGTCCTCCTTATAATACGTCCGTAAATCTCACGTACTCGTAGGGGCCCGGCAAATGTATCGGTTATCGCTTGGCGGTTACAGATACCAAATGCCGTCGCACTCCTTATCTCCAATAGAGATCTGCAAAACCGCTCGATCACAAACGGGATAACGAACCGTAACCTGTAACCGCCAAGCGATAACCGAAACCGGCATCCTGTCGTATTGCCAGTCTACAACGCACAGGGCAATATGTATATCTGCTAGGGCAAAGATGTCTGCCCTAATGAGACCCAACGTCAGGTAGTCATGTCGAACGCAAACCTCCCGATTCCAGGATCTCTGGTCCTGGTCGACCTCAGCGGTCAACAACAACACGAACACGCTCAAGGTATCAAGGATGTCGTCCTCTCCCCGGTACCGTCTAATGATGTCAACGATCCATTGCGTTGGTCTTGGAAGCGAAAACAGCTTCACAATGCCATGCTCGTGCTTTGTAAGCCCTGATCCCAAAATGGTCTCCTGACTATAAAGACACCACCACGGTCGGAATCTCATGTACCGCGTTGAACTCGGTGCTTGTGCCGCTAAGCGAGTCGAACGGTGTATCCCTGCCGACACTGGTGGCAGGTACAGGCTACAGTGAGCGTCTATATACCGATTCCAAAGCAGCATAGAGCTGAAAGACAGTGTTCTTGCTGCTCGGATGGGGTGGCCTCATCACTCAGCCACTTGCCATGGCGTACGGCAAGCGTGGAATGTATCTATTCTCCCAGCTCGCTTCTATCGTTAGTCACAAGGGTACCAGCGGCTTCGAGTACTGATCGTACAGGGTGTCGTTATCTGGATGGCCTACATCAAGTCGGAGGGGGAATGGTATGAATGCCAGTAGCGCATCGAGCTCATTTCAGGATAGCCAACAAGATCATACAAGGTCTAATTGCATCTCCGATCGAAATGCTGGTCGAAGTCTCTATTGCGGACGTGGTACGTCGCAGCAGTGCTCCAAACCTAAGAGCAGTTCTACGCACACGAGCGAGGTTTTTATATCGGAGTATATGCGTTCACCCTCTTTGGTAGTAATTATCTGGCACCCATGGTATCAGGTGTAAGGCAAAGTCGTACCAATCACAGACGATCTGGCTTATACCCCAGTTTATTCTGGACGCGGGTGGATATCGCTGGGTGTTCTACTTCTCTGCTATCCAGCAGGCCATCGGATTAATAATTTCCTTCTTCTTGATGGAAGAGGTATGCATCCATGCGGATTATCAAGCTAACTTGCAGACCAACTACAACCGGGGCACGACAGAGCACACGGATAGTCAAGCCATCAATCCTACCATGGCGGGTGTTGGCACTACCAACGACGACGAGAAAAATGCCGCGGCAGAGGTGCAGGTACAACAAGCAAGCAGTCAAGAGCTGCATGGGACGCCTACTACACTCCTCGACCGACTGAAATTTTTCAACCGGCGGGACGCCAACTTCGGTCTCTTACTTCGCGTGAGTATCCGACCGATCATCCTTCTTCGCTTCCCAGCTGTGTTCTGGTCTGGGTTCGCATATGGAGCCAGTCTTGTGTGGTACAATGTGTTGAACGCCACGGCATCTCAACTCCTTTCCGCGCCACCATACGACTTCCGCCCCTCGATGGTGGGCTTGAGCTATCTGGGACCACTCATCGGTGTTTGTTTCTCGTGGGTATCGAGTCTTGCTTCTAGTATCTCGGTACTGATATTGCAGGGGAATATGGAGTGGATATATCGGAGACAGGTTCTCCTTGTGGCTCGCCCGAAGAAAAGGTGGAGTGAGAGAGCCCGAAGACCGACTATGGCTCATGATCGCCACGGTGATCATTTGCCCCGTTGGGTTGATCCTGTGGGGTGTCGGCGCAGCAGAGGGTGTTCCTTGGATCGCTCTCATTATTGGTGGCGCCATGGTGGCTTGCTCCAGTGCGATAGGCGGGGCTCTGACGTTGAACTACGCTCTCGATTGCTATAAAGACCTATCGGGTGAGGTGATGATTAGCGTCATTTTGGTTAGGGTGAGTCAGGGACTCTGAGAAGACGATGCTGACCGGCAAGAACACGCTATCGTTTGCTATCGTGAACCACTTTTCTTTTTGTGTCTTCGAGCTTGGAATTCTAACGGACAGGGCTATGGAATCACTCCCTGGCTGAAGATTGGCCTTCGAAATTGCTTCATCTCGGCTGCGATGGTCGGACTCGCAATCAACGCCTCTTTCTTGATCATGATCAAGTTCGGCAAACATTGGCGTGCTGGAAGTCGTGCCACATACTGGAAGTATGTCGAAACGAGTGTGACGCAGCACTAGGGGAGACCCCACATAGCCCTTGCCTGATGGTCACCATGATGTCTCGGCAAGTATCTTGTAGCGGTTCAATAGGCGGCTTGATGGAGAACGGTAGCCATCACTTGTTGTGGACAAAGGATTTTTCCCGGAATGTTGCGCCCCGTGCTTCAAGTATTTTGTAATGGTGATGAAAAAACTCGTCTTGAAACTTCACACATACATGCTTCTTCCCGAGGCAGACAGAGCGTCTCTCCAAGGGGCGATCCCATCCCTATAACATCCATTGCGGTCGAGTTCCTCCCAACACCACTGCAGAATCTCGTCAGCCCCTCGATAGCCGGCACCGAAGGATGACCGCTGTGCAGCCCGCAACACCGCTTGGAGAGTCGTTCGCTCGTCCTTGTCATCGCAATATACACCCGCCAACTGGCACGTGAACATGTAATCCCTTGTCTGTCAACTCACTGAAAGATACCATGTGTAGCCTGCGGTCTCTTGGGGTTCCGTATCGGCTACGAGCTCTATCGCAGACCTTCGAGCGTTCTTCACCCGTGGATCGGCCAACTCAACGGCCAGCACTTCACACAAGAGCAGAATGACAAGTGCCGATCGCGTTACCTACAGAGTTAGCTTCAAATGGACGCGGGTCATACTAGGGATCCCCTCTCAATACGTCTGGTATGGAAAGCCTCCACCCATTCCTCGTGCCATGTTTGCCTCGAATTCAACGAAATGAGCAGCTGCTCGGCTTCTTTCCTGACGGCGTCGCCCAGGAATGACCCTTCGAGACCTTGCCTTAGGAGCGATATTCGTGTTCCGACGAGGCGATTCACCTGACCTATCAAGATGATCATGCGCCGTGACACGCCGAAAAACCTCTCGACCCACTCGCTACCTGTAGGAGCAAGCTCAAAAGGTACGCCCGTGCTGAACGGCTGCACATTTCGTCCTGGCTCATGCGGCGTGCAAGCGGTATGAATGGTCTAGAATCAGTTTCAGCGGTGGAGGAGCTTCGTACAGAATACACTCCGATCATGTCACGCAGACTCTGCGAGTAATCGCTCGGCGCTTCATAAAACTCGAAAGCATTGTTGGTATCGATGTTGAACGATTCAGAGCCGAGCATCTGTTAATTCAGCTTCGAGATACTACGGTAGACAGCGAGAGCGACTGCTCACGTCTGCCATGCACAGCACAAAGAATCCAGATCTTATTGTCAGCCTAACCCCATCGTCATGTGACATACAGATACTTCTCCGTCTTCCATGAGGCCTCGGGATAGCCCACTCTCGCTTTGAGAGCCGCATACAACGCTACTCGTCGATGCTGTAGCGCTTGCTCTCGATATTCTGCCCCTTTCTGCGTATCCCCCTCCATATTGCTTCTGTGCACCGAGCTCAGTCGAAGGAGGGAATGGTAGACAAAGTCGTGTACTGCCGCTTCCCCTCCATCCTGCGGTCGTGGTCCGCTCAGCATGGTGTACAGACGAGGGAAAAGCACCGTGTAGATCCAATTTGAACGATGATTAGGCGCCGCGACAATCTCGTTACATCCGTGTGCCTCAAAATAAGACACGGCAGCGCGATCCACGCCATGCGATGGGAGGGCTGAGAGGGTAAACGTTGTCAGAGGGAAGGTGGGAGCAGGATTAATGAGCGACTTCCATTCCGGATACGATATGGTAGCTGTCGGTGGGTAATCGATGATCCGCTGATCGCCCAGACTATCCAGTAGTCCTTGTAGGGCTGCCGCCATCTCGTCTACTGTCTGCGATGTCTGAGCGGATGGCTCACCGACATCAGTGGTATATGAGACGAGCTCAAGTTGCGAAGAAGTCTGCTGCTCCACTTGGTGTTTTGGAGAGGCGAGGACGGTGATGCGACCAGAAGGCTGGAGCATAGGCTTCCCCGCCTTGAGCCATGCCTTTGGGGTCGAGGGGTCGGGATAGAAGCATTCCGTATCGGTCTCTAGGCATTGCAAGCAGGGAGCTTTGGTATTGAATGCAGTCATCTCCCCTTCCACACACTTTACCCTACGGGTACGACACTCGAGACAGCCAGTACGCACCCGTACATGCCGGACTCGTTTCTTGACTTGATATGGATGCGCTTGATCGTGTGTTCGCTGACTGGATCCCATTGAAGCGGACACTATGATTCAGATTGGATCAAGACTCCAACGAAACATGTGCCGCTCATCGATAAGCCTTTACGGCGGGTGGACACATCTTGCTCCTTGAGGAAGTTTAGGTGTGCATATTTGCAAAACGTCGCCTTGAGATCTGAAGATCTCATTTGCATTTGCGGTTGCCGATTCAGACCCGGCTTATCAGATGATTCCGTCTCTGCGGCGCCTCGGGAATCATGCATAGAGGTTGCGAACTCACCCTTGATATTTGTAGGCTCATTCGTAGCGCACGGATCGACCAATAATGGGCGAGTCGCCAAGGCCTCACAGGCTCCTGTTGCTCGTGCATATCATGGCCCTGGGCATTTTTCCCACCTTCTCGTTCGCAGGCATAACGTGAAACCCGAGCGAGGAGCAGTCTCATGACCGACCCTTTGCGCACATTATCTGGCCCCTCCATTGACAAGGGGCTCCCTTTCCCTGGGAGATCTCCCTTCAGGCTTATCTCGCCCTCAACGGTCCTGCTTGGGATGCTCACAACGCCCCAAGTCTCATTGGGTCAACTTCGCCTGGCATGAGGTTAGCAAGTGTTCGAGCAATCTGGTCAGTCCTCTCGTCTCATAAACCTCGAATGGTAGTGTTGTAGCTCTCTACACACTGTTGTGTGTTCGAGTCACAACACCTTGGTATCGCATGAGCTGACTTCGCCTTCGCCACCTTTTTGTTTTTCGCCACCCAACCTCTTACCCTCATCCCTCCAAAGCCTTCCTGCGTTGATCATCTCTCTTCTTTCTCTTTGCATCGTTACTTGCATCGCCTTGCGCCTTTTCGAGGTGGTCGCCAGGATCGACTTTGATCAATCTAAATGTGCAGTTGAGCCAACTTCACACAGCTTCGGGCCGGAGGACATTCATCATCACTCCCTCATGAGTGACCCGGGCGCATATACCGTCCCGCGCCCAGGTCGAATCCGCTTGAAAGAATCCCACGATGAACGCGCTACTCGACTACATCGTGATGCTTTGAAACAGTTCGAGAAGCGTCGACGTAAGATCGCTCGTGCAAATGGCTTTGAAGGGCACAATGTCTCTGATCCCCCAATCGCGGGTCCATCTCGCTTTCCGCAGCACGAGCACGCGTGGGTGGATGATCGGCTGGATGCGATGGAAGAAATGATGGAAGAGCACGAGAGGATGGCCTGGATGATGCATGAGGAAATGCATAGATCCGAGGGGGGACTATACGGCGATGTCAGATGGGGATACGTGAGATCGACACGGGATGATCACGTTCCTAATCGATATCGAAACGCAGCCTCCGGATCGACCAGCTCTACTGGCGCAAGAGGAGGAGGGATGGATCTGGGAGGGATGACGGAAGGTGAATATGCAGAGTATATTATGGAAGGTATGCAGAAACGACACGATCAAGCCGAGGCCAAAGAAAGGGAGGAACGGAGACGTAAACGTCAAGAAGAAGAGAAGGAGGAGTATCTACGTCGGGAACGTGAGAATGCGAGAGAGGAACGGAGAAGGGAAAAGAGGGATAAGAAGAGACGACAAGCGGATAGAAAGCAGATGGAGGAGGAGAGGAAGAGAAAGGCTCATGGTGGGAGAGTTGGAGGGGATGATATTCAATGGGTATCAGAGGAAGAGGTGATGCAGGATCGCTCAATCGGAAAGAAGGGTGCGAGGGAGCGGTACACCGAAAGATGGAAGGCTATCACGATTGTCGGAGGGGAGATCGAGGAGGTCGACTTGAGCTATGAGGATGTCCCCTGGCCAGTATATCGAAAAGCCGACCTGGACAGGGCAAACGTCAGGGAGTTCATGGTGGATCTCGCGAAGGATACACGTGAGGACGTGAAGAAGACGTTGAGAGAGGCTATCAGGGCGTACCATCCTGATCGATTCTTTGGACGGATATTACCTCGAGTACGGGAAGCCGATCGGGAGAAGGTTAAAGAAGGTGTAGAGCTGTGCTCGAGAATCATCAATGACCTTGCGAGTGCATTGTAGCATAGACAAAACAGCATCAAAATTAGAGCTGATTCACGATTATCATGACCATGCATGTCTTCGTAACGTTGCAAGTGGGCCTGTATTTGGGTTAGCGGATTTCGGCATCCATCTAAACCGCTTGGTAGTCCCTGGAAGTCAGCTTGTACCAAATGCCAGAAACAAAAAGCTCACATTGTAGTCTCGTGCTTCTTCGCATCGTTTAGCTTTCTCACAGCCTTCATCAGATCTTCTTGGACAATAGCATCACTATCATGAGCTTATGATCCGAGAGCAACGGGAAGCTTGGCTCACCGGTCATCTCGAATAGCAAACATTCCCGCCTCCGTACAAACATTCCTCAAATCTGCTCCGTTGAATCCGTCCGAAAGTTTCACGACCGCTTCGTAATCTATGTCTCCACTCTTGTTGATACCCTTTGCATGAATTTTCAAAATCTCGAGTCGGCCCTGCTCATTTGGAAGAGGAATCTCAATCTTTCGATCTAATCGACCTGGACGGAGCAATGCGGGATCGAGGGTATCGGGTCTGTTGGTGGCCATGATGATTTTCGTTCGGCCCAAGGCGTCGAAACCGTCCATTTGGTTGAGCAGCTGATAGTCAGTGACTGCCAAGAAGAAACTGGTCATTCGAAGGATGAGAGATGTTCGTTAGGTTGACGACCTACCTCCATGAGGGTTCGCTGAATCTCTCGATCGGCACTGGTTCCCTCGCTGAATCGTCGTCCTCCGATAGCATCGATTTCATCCATAAAGATGATACACGGCTCATGTTCCCTGGCGTATGCAAACATCTCTCGAATCATTCTTGCAGACTCTCCAATGTATTTGTCGACGATCTGTCACTCAGTCAAGGTCGCTGCACGTTGAGAATAGGTACACACAGCTGAAGAGACGATTTTGAGGAAATTGGTGTTGAGGGTAGCAGCGACAGCTCGAGCCAGAAGGGTTTTTCCTGAAGTTTAGCTGACATACCCACGTCTCGAATACGTTAGCTGACCTGTTCCAGGTGGACCATACAGCAAGACACCCTTTGGTGGCTTGATTCCTACTCGCTAGGAAGTTAGCTCTGGATCACGAGAGAGATTCAGCAGACTCACCTCGAACAGCTCGGGGTTCATCAGAGGGAGCTCGATGACTTCTCGCAATTCTCGCACTTGGTCTCCCAATCCACCAATACCAGCAAAGGAAACCGCTCCGGGATCTTCCAGAGTCATGTTGTACACCTATGATCAGCTCCACCACCTTATTTTTGCATGACACACCATCGGGTCGACTTCTCGAGGCAGAATTCGCATGATTGTAAGTGTTGTCATGTCAAGTGACACCCGGACGCCCTGCTTCAACTACCGGTCAGCTTGAGAGAACCAGAAAAAGATCTCGTAGCTCACCTTTGCAGCCGGAAGAGTGGGTCTGTATGAGACGACATAACGGGGTCCGCTTGAAGCTTTCACAATAACTGATATGAGCTCAGTAACGCGACGAGATGGTGTCAGCTCACAGCGCTCCTCATCCAATTGCTTGAGGACCTCTCCAATGATCTGGCCCACCGACTGAAGAGCCTTGATATCGTCTTCAGTCTTTTCATAGTCACCCGATAGAGTTCGGATATTCAGACGGACTGTCCAGTCAGCTCAGACCACACAGGGATATGGCGGGCAGCTGACTTCTCTTGAGGTCCTCGTTGATCTTCTCGTGTTGCGCTACTTTCTATCCGGTCAGCATTGAGCTTCAGTGTTGAAATAGTCCATTTACCCTCCTATACTCCAACACTGCATCGTACTTTTCCTGCTCCATCGATGCAGGTTTGACTATCTGGACCGGAGGCGCAGCTGGCGCTGTCGAGGATGATGCTTCGGCGGACATGGTGAGCTGCAGGGATATGGGTATATAGGTGTTGAAGGGTGGTTGAGAATGAAGCATCATCGACGCGCAAGCAATATTGTTTACGTAATCATTCGATATTTGCCACCCAGCTGTCACGTGATACAACCTGAAACCGAGGTGTTTGGATTGGGCGACGAGCTGGAAATTTCAGGTGTAAACCCCCTCATTGCAGCGTTCAAGGCGACAACTTTGGGGTTCCTGTATGAGGAGATCCTTATTACTGCTCAGACACGCAGCTCCAGTATCACGCCCAAGACCTGGATTCCTCACCGGCTTCACCATGTCACTTCGACCTACTTCACCCACGGGCTCTTCCCCTCCTCACAAGAGATCTCGACCGACTCCTGCGTCTCCTTCTCCTGCTCCGCCCGCCAATGCCGGCCCGTCGGAGAGCAAATCTTCGACTGAAGTCTTGGAGGCTCCGCTGAAAGCTATGTTCGCCCCGCAACGTACCAAGGCAGAGGTAAAAAAGAGGAGATCAATGAAACACCCCGAACCGGAACCGTATTCTGCCGACGATGTATTGTGGCATGATGTAAGGGATTTCTTGGGGAGAGACTACGTCGAAGAGGTCATTGCGAAGGGCACAGAAGAAGAATGGGAGGTGCCTAGTGGGCTGTTGGTCACCAAGGAACACACTTTACGCGTCGGCGCTTTCACCGTTTCAGGTCGGTAGATGGTTGCTTAGCTTGCAGAAATTTGTTGACGTGTAGGCGACTCGTTGTCTCTGTATGATGGAGTAGGTTCGGAAGGCAAGAAATGGGCCGTGCTGGTCCCTTTTGCTTCACCTGGCGATCTCGTCAAAGTCAAGGTTCACAGTCACGGTCGATTCCACTCGAGTGCGGATTTGATTGAGATTTTGGAGTATTCGGAGACGTATCGAGGAGGAGAAGGGGATCGTAGGAAGTTCCCCTCAAACGGCTGCAAGTACTTTGGATCCTGGTGAGTCGTCTATGCGTCATAAGAACGAAGCTGATGTACAGTGGAGGATGTCAGTTCCAACCCATGCCGTATAAGCAACAGCTTGCACACAAGAAAAGGACCCTTCAACTAGCTTACGAGAGGTTCTCTCAGCTGTCTGCAGACATGTTGCCCACTATTCAAGATACGATCCCATCACCCCGCCAGTGGGGCTACCGGACTAAAATCACACCTCATTTCGATGCCCCGCCTAGGTGGTTCTCCCGTGCAGTGGCAGCTCGCGACCCGACACTGAAGAAGGGCGAAGATGGTATTTGGCGAGCATTGATCGAATTCGATGAACACCCAAAAGGCGGAAAGAAAGGCAGGGGCAACAAAGTGAACTTTGGGCTCAAACGTGGTGTGCAAAGCGCGAACGAGGAGGACGCGATGAATGGTCCAGATTCAGCCGAGGTTGAGCCTGTTGTGGATCGAAGGAAGGACAAAAGCTACGAGTTGGTCGTTGGCTACGAGGCCAAAAAGTTCAGAGGGGGTGTTTTGGATATCGAGGTGAGCCGGCAGCCGAGTCATGAGGGGTTCAAGCTGAACCTTAGGAATGTCCCATTGCGTCTCCCGGATTAAACCGAGATCTAGGTGAAGAGAGGAGAAAGATCAAAGAGTGCGTCTTGCGCCTTTCTTATGCATCCGTGCTGACAATATAGTGGGATTCAGAACTACACCAAAGGCGCCACGCTGTTATTGCGAGATTCTCTCCCATCGCCCGATCCATCTTCACTCCCCTTCGATTCCTCCACGCCTGAACTGCCCGAAGATCAACACATTACCGTGACGAACCATAAACTCCCGGTCTACGAACGAGTTGGAGATCACCTCTTTACATTCACCGCTGGATCATTCTTCCAAAACAACAACTCTATCCTTGTCCCCCTTACCTCATATGTCCGAGATGCCATCTTCCCACCTGGAATTCCAGATGACAAGAAACCTACCCATCTCGTCGATACATATTGCGGGTCGGGGCTGTTTGGAATCACCCTCAGTAGCCGATTCACCAAGGTAGCAGGGGTCGAGCTGGACTCGCAAGCTATAGACGCGGCAAAGAAGAATGCCGAGATCAACGGATTGGGGGAGAAGAGCACTTGGCTTTGTGGAAAGGCAGAGGATATCTTTGGCGGATTGCCCGCTGCTGGATTTGCAGGTGGTCACAGTTGTGTTGTCGTCGATGTGAGTCCACAACATTCTAAACTGTACATGGCGCTGACAGATAGCCGCCGAGGAAAGGTTGCGATGAGGCATTCTTGGAACAGCTGTTACGCTTCAAACCGCTGACAATCGTCTATGTCAGTTGTAACGTCCACACCCAAGCGAGAGATCTGGGTTGGTTCCTGCAGGTGGGGAAGATCAGGGGAATCAATTATAAGCTGGAGAGTTTGAGAGGATTCGACTTGTTCCCTCAGGTGGGTTACAGCTTGGGATCATGAGCGACTTGCTGATGGTCAGACTGCCCATGTGGAGGGTGTCGCAGTTCTGCGTCTAGAGAGCATGGCGTAAGCGGTCGTCGATAAATGCATTTCACAAGCTTTCAGTACAGAATACACGATAAGACTATTTGGACAACATTCCCGTTCATCGCCTGACTGGCACTTGAAGCAAGACTTCACACTCATTTGCCACTGGGAACAGCTGAAGCGGTCTGCGGAGGTACAGTCTGCGTCTCTGTGACTGTCTGATGTTCTTCGATATACTTGTGACCTCTGATACCACCTCCTACTGCCCCAGCAATGACAACCACCACGAGGACACCAATACATATCGTCCACTGCGGTGTCAGTCTCTCGCAAGGAGCAACCAGGAAAATACGTCGGACTCGCCTTGAGATTTTTCCACCACATTTTACGCCTGACAGCTGTAGCGTGCGTTCTGAAATGTTGACTTGAGATACTCAATTGGTCTGAGTTGTCAGCCTAAGTCAGGTAAAATAGAATGTGAGAGTGCTCACCGGACTTGTCTTTGAGATGGTCGAGCCGTTCACCTCGTTCATGGATCATCTCGATGTTCTTGTGCAATTGCTCAGTGACTTCAGCGATCTGTTCTTGGGTCTCCTTGATCTTGTCCATTTGCGGATTGGGCGCGTGGGACCTGGCCAATGCGCCAGGCGCTCCGTGTCGGGGGTCACTGAAAGAGGAAGACTCCGAGTAGGGCGGTAAGAGAGTCTGCGAGGAGTTTTTGCTCGAAGGTGAGGAGAATGAGCCTTGACGAGATGGTGGTCTTAGTTCTGATTGTTAGTTCTCTGTACCCATGTACCAATATGGGCAGTTGGTAGAGGGGTGAATGTACCATCTCGAGCGGAAAGTCTTGCAGGGGTGTTGTTCGGTATACTACCGGGAAAGAGCCTCGCTTCGGAGGCGGGTGAGTATGGCTCGGCCATGATGATTCACCACAAGACCTTGGAGATGCCAGGCTGGTAGCGGTAGATTGGAGCGGCACTCCGAGTTGCCTCAACGAAGAGTGCTAAGTAGCAGTGTTCTGGTGAGTGTCGTCAATACGATATCAGCTGTACACAATAGCCAGGACTCTCCTTTCATCGTGGATGATCGATCCCTTGTGCTGAAGCATCATCTCTACTCCTGACTGCTCTATGCACGTTTCGCCATGCATAGCACATGTATAGGAAGAACAAAGGAGCAGCACGGGCTACAGGGGAGAGGTGCCACATTGACCATATCGCCGATCGCCGAAGACGCGTGGTGCCCCCACCTTCGCCCTCCCACCTGCATCGTCACTGCTCATCCCACCCACCACCACCTATCAACAACCCCCTTCCCAATCCTCCTTCTCGCCCTCTCATACCCCATAGACCAGTACAGAGCAGGGTAGGACAGAAGCTATAAGAGCCAGAGAATTCCTCATCCCAAATCTGTAAACGCCTGGCGGAACTCCCAAAGCTCGAGGGGAGATATACCTCAACATGGCAGATAAACCTATCAACGTGAGCTTTCCAGCTGACGTCCGGTCGAGTCGAGCTGACAGATAGTTCACGGAGCATCTTCAGGTATGACAAGTCCTCCTGAGAGACAGAAGCAAGAGTGCTGACCTTGTTCTCTATGCTCTCCCGCATCAACCGATATCATCCACTTCCCGCCCTCCACATTCACTTCTCTCTCACGTATAGCTCACTGCGCTGGGGATTCAACCCGCTTCGATATCCTTCCAAAACCTCACATTCGAATCAGACCACTTCATCTGTGTGTGAGTAACCTTCCTCCTCTCTCGTCCATTACCACGATGTCACTCTCGCCCTAGAAGGCGAGCAACCGTTCATGTCGCTCTGCGCTTGCCTTTTGCGGTTGTAAAGCTCATCATCAGGCGAGAGACTGTCAATGATACCAACCAAGTCGTAATTGTCGATTTGGCAGATGCCAACAATGTCATGAGGCGGCCTAGTGAGTCCTCCGACTCCCGCTCAATTGGATACCTCTGATGTCAGTCACGGCTGATAGCGCCATCATGCACCCCAAGGAGAAGATTATAGCACTCAAAGGTGAGCGATCTTCGACTTTGTAGGATGAAAGGTCACTGATTGTCTAGCTGGCCGGCAGCTCCAGGTCTTCAACTTGGCGACAAAGCAGAAGCTGGGATCGCACTTGATGAATGAGGATGTGACGTTTTGGACATGGGTCAATGACTCTACCATCGGTATGGTGACCGACCGGGAGGTGCACCATTGGAAAGTCACCGAGGGTCAAGCTGCGCCTTCAAGGGTACGAGCCGTTCCCCATTTTGCTTTTCTAAGCCAGAAAACCAAGGCTCCGGGCTGATGTCTAGGTATTCGAGAGACACGCCTCTTTGGCAAACAACCAAATCATAAATTACCGAATATCAGAAGACGGGACATGGTATGTCCTCGTCGGTATCTCTTCCAACCCTGCCGCCGGCCAACCTGGATCGAACGCCTTCAAGATCAAGGGAGCCATCCAGCTGTACTCTACGGAGAGGGGAATCAGTCAGCCGATCGAGGGACACGCGGCTACTTTCGCTTCCATCAAGCTGGACGGTTCTTCCATCCCTACCAAGCTCTTCTCCTTTGCTGTCAGGACAGGAACCGGTGCAAAGGTGATTTGAACCCTTGACTATCTTCCTATGTGCAACTGCCGAGCGGGGCTAACAACTAGCTCCACATTGTCGAGATCGGACACCAACCTCCAAACAAGCCTTTCACCAAGAAAGCCGTCGACGTCTTCTTCCCTCCCGAGGCCACCAACGATTTCCCCGTCGCCATGCAGGTGTCTAGCAAACACGGCATCATCTACCTTGTCACCAAGTTTGGTTTCATCCACCTTTACGATATCGAATCCGGTCAATGTATCTACATGAACCGAATTTCTGGCGAGACAATCTTCACCACGGCAGAGTACGAGCAGTCGCACGGTATCATTGGTGTAAACAGGAAGGGACAAGTCTTGTCGGTCAGCGTGGACGAGGACACCTTGGTGCCATACGTGACTCGTGAGTATCCTCGTGCCATCCATAATTGACCTTTAGACACCTTGAACAACCCCGAATTGGCCATTGCCCTCGCATCGAGAGCTGGCCTCCCCGGAGCAGACAACATCATTCAACAGACTTATCAGCAATACATGGGGACTGGCCGATACGAGGAAGCCGCCAAGATGGCTGCCAACTCTCCTCGAGGTATTCTTCGAACTCCTCAAACCATCGAGGCGTTCAAGCAGCTGCCGAATGTTCCCGGAACAATGTCGCCAATCCTGCAATATTTTGGTATCTTGTTGGAGAAGGGAGACCTCAACAAGTACGAGTCTATTGAGCTCGCTCGACCCGTTATTCAACAAGGTAAGAAGCAGTTGCTGGAGAAATGGCTCAAGGAGAACAAGGTGAGGTCTGAAATTCGCTAAGCGAGGCAGGATCTGACGTCTAGCTCGAATGTAGTGAGGAGCTTGGAGATTTGGTTCGGATGGGAGACATGAACCTCGCTCTCTCGGTCTACCTCCGAGCCAATGTCCCTAACAAAGTTGTCGCCTGTTTCGCCGAACTCGGTCAATTCGACAAGATTGTCCTTTACTCCAAGAAGGTCGGATACACCCCAGACTACGTTCAACTTTTGCAACAGCTTGTACGAATGAACCCGGAGAAGGCTGGCGAGCTCGCTACTCAGCTTGTCAATGATGAAGCCGGACCAATGGTCGACATCGAGCGGGTCGTCGACATCTTTATGGGTCAAAATATGCTTCAGCAGGCCACTTCATTCTTGCTCGATGCGCTCAAGGACAACAAACCAGAGCAAGGACACTTGCAAACGAGATTACTCGAGATGAACTTGGTCAATGCTCCGCAGGTGGCCGATGCCATCTTGGGTAACGAGATGTTCACGCATTATGACCGACCGAGAATCGCAAACATGTGCGAGAAGGCTGGTTTGATGCAACGAGTGAGCCCCACAGTCTAGTGTCATGTCACAAGCTGATAGTAGGCTTTGGAGCACTATGAGGATATCAACGACATCAAGCGATGCGTTGTCAACACCCAACTCTACAACCAAGAGGTGCGCATCCCACTCACAGAGGTGCAACGCATTCTGACGTATAGTGGCTCGTCAACTACTTTGGCAAACTGACAGTCGAGCAATCTCTCGCTTGTCTGCATGAGATGCTCAAAAGCAACTTACGACAAAACATCACTGTTGTCGTCCAAATTGCTACCAAGTATTCGGATCTCCTCGGCCCTGTCAAGATCATCGAATTATTCGAGCAGTACAAGTCGTCCGATGGACTGTACTACTATCTCGGCTCGGTTGTTAACCTCAGCGAGGATCCCGAGGTCCACTTCAAGTACATCCAGGCAGCCACCCGAACCGGACAGATCCGAGAGGTTGAGCGAATCTGTCGAGAGTCCAACTTCTACAACCCCGAAAAGGTCAAGAACTTCCTCAAAGAGGCTCGTCTTTCCGATCAACTCCCCCTCATCATTGTCTGCGACCGATTCGACTTTGTCCACGACTTGGTTCTCTACCTCTACCAGAACAACCTCACCAACTTCATCGAGATCTACGTTCAACGAGTCAACTCTGCTCGAACACCCCAGGTCATTGGTGGTCTTCTCGATGTCGACTGTGAAGAGTCGGTCATCAAGAACCTCCTCATGTCGGTCACTGGCACCTTCCCCATCGACGAGCTGGTCGACGAGGTTGAGAAACGGAACCGACTCAAGCTCATCTTGCCTTGGCTCAACAGCCGAGTTGAGCAAGGCTCCACCGATCACTCGGTCTACAATGCCATTGCCAAGATCTCGATTGACTCGAACAACAATCCCGAGGCGTTCCTCAAGGAGAACAACCTGTACGACCCGGCAACTGTCGGTAAATACTGCGAGAAGCGGGACCCTTACCTCGCATACATTGCGTATGCCAAGGGCTTCTGCGACGATGAGCTTATCAACATCACCAACGACAACCAAATGTACAAGCATCAGGCTCGATACCTTGTCAAGAGGCGTGATGTCGATCTGTGGACCCAAGTTCTTGATCCGGAGTCGATTCACCGACGGGCTCTGATCGACCAAGTCATTGCTACTGCCATTCCCGAGTCTACCGACCCTGATGATGTCTCAGTCACTGTCAAGGCGTTTATGCACATGGAGCTCCATGGTCCGCTACTCGAGCTTTTGGAGAAGATTATCATCGAGCCTTCTCCATTCTCGGACAACAGGTCGCTTCAATCGCTCATGTTCCTTACCGCCATCAAGAACGACAAGGGCAAGGTCATGGGCTACATCAACAAGTTGTCGGGCTACGACATCGAGGCGATTGCCAAGGTTGCTACCGAGGCTGGATTGTACGAGGAGGCCTTCACCATCTATTCGAAGAACGACATGAACGCCGAAGCCATGAACGTCTTGGTTGAGCACATGGTCTCTATCGACCGTGGATTCGCCTTTGCCAACAAGATCAACACCCCGGCTGTCTGGTCTCGACTTGGTAAAGCTCAGCTTGACGGTCTCCGAGTCAAAGACGCCATCGAATCCTACATCAAGGCCGATGACCCATCCAACTTTGCCGAAGTCATCGAAATTGCCAACCGCGCTGGAAAGCATGAAGATCTCGTTCGATTCCTCCAAATGGCACGAAAGACTGCTCGAGAACCTGTCATTGACACTGAGCTCGCGTACGCTTACGCCAAGACGGACAGGCTGCACGATATGGAAGAGTTCCTGAGTATGACCAACGTTGCAGATGTCCTCAAGGTCGGAGAGAAATGTTTCGAGGACGAGCTGTACCAAGCCGCCAAGCTGTTATTCTCGAGCATATCCAACTGGGCTCGATTGGCTACCACTCTGATTTACCTCGGCGAGAACCAGGCTGCGGTAGATGCTGCGAGAAAAGCCGGAAACACTCAGTGAGTCGATGTCTCTTTGCACTTGCTGTAGGAGAAACAGGGCAGTCGGTATTCCGAGAGACCGCTTGAGTGCTGCCAATAGGCATGGAGACCTGGGCGCCAGCGGCTGGGCTGTCAGTTTACGGGAATATGCTGACCGAATAGGGTATGGAAGCAAGTCAACGCTGCCTGTGTGGACAAGAAGGAGTTCCGACTCGCCCAGATCTGTGGTCTGAATTTGATCGTTAGTTGCCCCATCAAAATGTTGGCCAATGTCTGATTGTTACAGGTTCATGCCGAGGAGCTGCCGGCTCTGCTATCGTTGTACGAACGAAATGGCTACTTTGACGAGATTATCAGCTTGATGGAGGGTGGTTTGGGATTGGAGCGGGCGCACATGGTCAGTCAAACGCCTCGAGTTGGCTCTAAGCTGACAATCAGGGAATGTTCACAGAGCTGAGCGTACTGTACGCCAAGTACAGGCCCGAGAAGCGTGAGCCTAGACCAGATTATGTAATGCGGTTCTAAGCTAATGATCCAGTCATGGAGCATCTCAAACTGTTCTGGCAACGAACCAACATTGTCTGTTGTCCTTTCTTCGTTGCTCAGCAAAATCTGACATCTTAGCCTAAAGTCATTCGCGCTGCCGAGCAAGCTCATCTCTGGCCTGAGCTCGTGTTCTTATACATTGTCTACGGTAAGTCGGGAAGTCTGCCGGTAGCCCTCGCTAAATCTCAGATGAGCCTGATAACGCTGCATTGGCTATGATGGAGCGACTGAGCGACTGGGATCACAATCAGTTCAAGAAGGTTGCCGTCAAGGTCGCCAACATGGAGATTGCCTACAAAGCCGTCTCATTCTACCTTTCGCACCAGCCCACTCTCCTCCCCGACCTTCTTGCCGCCTTGACACCTCGATTGGACCACGGTCGAGTGGTAAAGATCCTCCAAAACGAAGACCACCTTCCTCTCGCTAAACCTTACCTAATCGGTACGCAAAAGCTAAACATCGCTGTCGTCAACGAGGCGTACAACGATTTGTTGATAGAGGAGGAGGACCACGTCACGTTGAGGAGCTCTTTGGAGACGTTTGACCAGTATGATGCTATCAAGCTGGCCAAGCGATTGGAGGGACACGAGTTGCTAGAGTTTAGGCGTATTGCTGCACTGCTTTACCGCGTGAGTCTTCACATCACCTCAAATTTCCAAACTTTCACTTCTTCGTTCCACCCGCAATGTCAAACCCGATAATTAGAATTTCACACTAATGGTGCAGCTAAACAGCATGTGGGAGGAGTCACTTGGTCTGTCAAAGGCGGACAGGTTATGGCGAGATGCTCTGGAGACCGCCGCTGCCAGCAAGGACATCAGCGTCGCAGAGGAGTTGGCTGGATACTTTGTTTCTATCGGAAACAAGGACGCCTTTGCCGCCGTTCTCTACGTCTGCTATGAGCTTATCCGACCTGACTTTGTCGAGGAAATGGTGAGTTGTATAAATCTCAAACTTGTTCATCGCTGACTATATTCAGTCGTGGCGATTTGGTCTGTCAGACTACGCTAAACCCTACTTCCTGCAACAACAACGCGATCAGTCAAGCAGGACTGCCGCGCTTGAAAAGCAAATCAAGGAGTTGTTGGAGAAATCGAAGAAGGCAGATACGGCTCAGGAAGAGTCTGGATCGGGTCTCATGGGCGGTCTTGGGGGAAGGTTGATGATTGGTGGACCGGGGTAAGTCGCGACCGCTCGAGATGCTCTTTACTGACGTTGGCAGAGGGTACGCCAATGGAGGAGGAATGAACGGTGGGATGATGGGGCAACCTACAGGGTTGATGTCCCAACCTACCGGATATTACTAGACTATACGGCGAGTCATAGTGAAAAGAGGGAGTAATCTAGATTGAAGAGAAGCGCGATCCTCGGGCATCCGGGTCTCTTTCATTTCCGTATCAAAATGGCTTATATGAAACGACATGACTCATGATCGACATGTGTCACCTATCCGAAGGCGGAAGCGGCTGACCAGAGGACGCTTCACCAGAGCTTTTCGCTTCCGATCCTCGCATATCATTGTCAAAACTCGCTGTTGCTTCATCAAAAATGACAAATAACACGAATGCATCATGCTCACAGGGACCCATATATCCCGAGCCAACTGAGGCCAGCTATCACGCTCCATAAGCAGGCAGCGTTTCTGTGGCACCTGCCGCTGACTGAGAGGGCTGCACAGACTCTCTCGCCCAGTCTTGCAAGTTCTTTCGGTCCCTGACCTTGGCATCAGGGTCGTAACCGTCCGAGTTTCCAAAGCCGCTAGTCTTGCTAAGCTCCGCCTGAATCCCATTCTGCACGTTCTGAACAAGAGTGTCAATGTTCGAGGTGCGATTAGGGCACATGAACTTTACAAAATCCGTGAGAGCTTCGAAAGTCACTCCGTCTTCTTTGTGTGTCCTTCGGAAGGGATTCAGCGTAGCGTTTAGATGCTCATTGAAGAGTTTGCCCTGCAGTGTCAACGTGGAGATGCAAGATAGACTTACGACTCTTGTTTCGAGCTGTCCAGTACCATTCCACGTGCTGAGCTTTTCCAGTGTGAGGTTGTATCTCTGCTCAGTAGTCTTGCTACCGAATCTGCTCCGGAACCTTTCAATCAAGCTGGGGGAGTTGTCGCTCCGAGATGACATGATGCTTAAGATTGCTATTTGGATGAGGACTTGATTGAGAACAGAACGAGGGCGATTAGTCAATGTGGATAGAATGAATTTTATACTCGGAGACTGAGGGAAGCGCTTTTATATATATCTCGGACGCTGGCGACAAGTACGCATCGACAAGCGCTCGTCATCAAAGGTGGGTCGAGGTGATCCACCCCCGAAATGTTTAATTCGCTCCGTAAGAAAGGACGTGATGCACTCGCGTCGGAAATAATGCTTCGATAATGCTAGATCGCGATGATCGAATGGATCACGTCGCGGGGGGAAGCTTGTAAAAGGAGCATGAAGCGAGTCCTTACCCCAGCTTTGGCGCATTGGAGTCGACATTTCAAATGCAAGACTGATTGTCCGACTACATGATCTCTGCTGCTCGATGCTTGAGCACTTCCCCAAGCAGTCAATGCTGCAATAGTGGCGAACATGCTCCTTCTGTTCTGATGCAAAAGGCAATCAATTTCCCCAAGCTGCTTGTTGTGACTTGCACCAAGATTTTCCATAATGTACGCCAAACAATGACTCATTGTAAAGGTTGGACAGTTTTGTCAGTTGCCGACATGGAACGGACGAAAGAAATCGAGCCGCACCAACATTCACATGATTCATCACTGCATCATCTGCTGAACTCATCAGTACTCGACATGTCGGTCTGGCATTCGAGCACGCTGCAACCCCTTTCTCGCTGTCTCGTCTCTCATACCCTTACCGCATTCGCTCTACGGTACCAAGTGATAGATACCAAAGACACACTTGTCAACAACAGCTTTCCAGAATCTCGACAATTGTCGTGATGCTTCCTTCCGTGGGATCCGTGTACCTGCCATCTTTGGTACGGACCTTGGGATAGAGCAAAGACTTATCTTCGGGGTCACATTCATCGTTCCATCTGCCAATCTTGCGTACATGAGAGTCAAGATCATTCGCTTTGCTCTCTTCCATCGCACGGATAGCTCGCTGGATTTTGTGCATGCTGACATTGTCTATCTCGACATCCGTACGTGATCCCAATGTGTAAAAGTGCTGGGCGAACTTCGTCTGTAAACGTCAGGGAGATCATTGGTTGCGACACCATCTGGCATGGGCACAATGTAGGTGTAAACTCACAACATTGGTTCGAGTCATTTTCGTCGCTTTCCAGTCAGACAAGATGTGGATGTTCGGCTTCCTTCTCTTCTGTAGACTTGATTCCTAGCGACGATCCAACCTTCGTCAATGACTCCTTGACACGACTAGTAAAAGACATCTTTGGGTGTGAATGGTCGGGAAGATGTATATCTGTGAATAATCTGCTGATGCTCAAGCTATGTAGAAAGCTGCCAATGAAACAGTATAACCTCAGCGCAGGATGAGACTGAGAACATACAGACAGTTCTCCCCCTTCTTAAGGGCTTCCGAGACGAGCTTTCAAGTGAGCCTCGGGGGAGAAAATTTTCTCATACCACCGGAAGATGGGCATCTTTGCTTTGTAAAGAGCGGAAAAATGACACCAAGTAGTAGCTGCAGAGTGCTGCAGTTTAAGGAGGAGAAGGGCTGTGAGACCCTCTTTGAAGCCAAGACCAACAAAGGATTGACATGCTTTGCGCTATCACCCCCGGCTTGGGCTCGTGCAAGGCGGGCGGGGCGGACCTCAAGTACTTCCGGCACATGCTCTGCTTGATCCAAGGTGAATACAGCCAGCAGACTGACCTTTTTTTCAGAAACTCGTCTCCGAGCCATGCATCCTCAAATCCCACGTATGTATACGCCACTTCCAGGCTCCTCAAGCGATCGCACCGCGATCGCTGAACGCTTTGCACAAAGCTTCTATGTCTGCGTCCCAATGGACCAATTCTGACTCGCCCGTACCGCTCTCCACTTCGTACTTGTACTGAGCCATCTTATGCCTGATCGAATCCTTGTCTTTCGAGTCTTCCAGAACCTCGTATACTGACTGTAGCTGCAAAAACCTGTGATCGCCTTCCAGCTCAGGGGTCATCGTGATGTCAAGCTCATCTGAGGTCGGGTCTTCGATCTTGTAGAGTTTAGGATCTCGACCTTTGCCTTTTCCCTTGTTTGTATCCCAGGTCACTTCTTTGAGCTCGTATGCCGGGCCTGAAGGCGGGGCGGTCCAGCCATCCTGCACATTCTTGTGGTTATCGCCATCCCAAACCTCCTCGACCGAAGCCTGTTGAGGTCGCTTCATCGAGGAAGAAGAGCCTGTTTCCACCTCCATCTTGCCACTGGATCCTCGACGCTTGCTTTGTGCACGCTTCACCGGTTTGCCAAGTCCGGACCTTGGGACGAATTTTGTCTGAGCCAGTCCACCTTCCTCATCGTCGGCCCAGCGAAGCGTCTTTGAGGAACTTCCAGGCGTCGAGCTCGCGCTTACCAGGGCAGACTTTGTCTTCAATACAGCTCGCTCTTCGGGCTGTACGCGCTTCTTTATTTGGTGGCCGCGGCTTGTGGGTGAGGCTGAAGCGCGAGTCTCCCGAGTAATCGGTGACTCTTGTACAGGCTCCTCCGCATGCTGATCCAACGTTGACGCCCAGGAGCAATCGGTATCTAGACCATGAGCATGCCTGCATATCACTGCCAAAGCACGCAACTTGCTGTCGATACGCTCTTGGCTTCCTGCAATTTGGAGTCCGTGTCTTGCGTCCGACAAGCCGATCGCGTCGGCCCAACCCTCCGCAGTAGCCATGCTGAGAGGAGTTCCCAAGGAAGAAGGCAGACGCTCAGACATCCCAACGGGGTGCTGATGACAATTTTTGACGTAGCTCAGCGTCTGAGTGCGGAGGGAGATATCGCGGGTTGTGGGAAACGCATCTAGGAGATGATGTGGGTGGGCGAGTAGAACGAACTGCGCATGTTCAAGCTCGGGATCGATGGTATATTCGAAGCTCGGGCGCACAGTCAAATTTTTCAATCGCTTCACTGTTGAGCCGAAGCCGAACGAGCTTCTTGACTTATCTCTAGAGGACATGATTGATCCAGTAGGCTTCAATAGGTTTAAGAGTTGATGAATGTCCATATCATAATCTCACATATAGCGGCGAAGCGTGTTCAGGCGGGGTAAGTTTTCGCCTTTGATTCTGAAGCTTCCTTTCATGGTTCGAAGAATGAGTACCAAGCAGAACTGAACATCTGCCACACTATCGTCAAGAGGAATGAGTTGCAAGGTATGTAATGAGAAGGACCACCGGAGAGATTCCGTGAGTCTGCTTAAGGTGATCGTGCATTCATAAAGCTATCGCGACAGATCATGCCAAAGTCAGCTCCGCCTCAATGTCGCGTACTCCCAGATCCATCGCCGAGCCCGATTCATCGCCTACAGGACCTCGGATCGCTTCTTGTATGGTTTCAACTCTCTTCCAGGTCGTGGCGCTCGCTTGCGATAGATCACGATATGCCTCGTAAGCCCAGCAAGGGCAGCTCGACTCCTCTCCGTGGTCAGTTTAAACGTCTTGCCCTCCACTGCTGGATCAGTGGGCATACAGTAGCTCTAGAAGCGATAAACTATTTTGGTCAGGATGTCAACGAGCATTGATGGGTGTCCAGTCTCCGCCCTCTGAGTTCTCTGATAATCGCTTGCTGGATTGAGCTCTCTCGCGCACGGGATAACTCACCCATTGGATCTTGCAACGTCCCGAGAGTGACTGGAGCTCTTCTCGTATGTCATCAGCAATTGGTTAAGTCATGCTTGCTTTCGTCGCAGACAGCCAATCTTGCAATTCCGACCTATTGCGCGGGAAATGGTATGATGAGCAGTTGTCCCGGGTGGTGTCCTCCCGCAGAGAATCTATACCTCTGGGAAAATATCACCCATGACGTGGGTCAAGAATCCAAAGAAGCCGTCTCAGGCTCGAGTCCCATAGTGCGCATCGACGAAGGATCCTTCGATATGCGACGTGCAAGGACGTCGACACAAGCGAATAGAATGGTGTTGAGAGACTCGACGAAGCATACCCTTCAGACAACAACCATCTTGCTGCAGGAGGTGTGTCAAGCTCAGCAGGTATCGATCGAGCCGCTGATGCTGGTGTTCGCGTATCTGTATACTCCTTGTACACGGTCGCAGGTTGTTTGGGTTCACATCGAGCCTGTGCTTCCTTCGCCCATGCACCTCGATCTCTATCCCCTTCCGCACTGCACTGTGTGGCCGGTAGGAAGACAGGTACATACTGTACACAAGTACCTCGTCCCTCGCCGAGCACAAGACAAGAGTCCACGAGTTTTTGCACATTTGCAACGATTGCCAACGTTTGGTTGATTAGCTTCTTATCAACCCTCTCTCTATATATACCACCCGCCAAGCACCCATGCATCTTTTCCGCACCCATCATGAGCACCAATAGACCCACTGCAGAGAGACACCAGAGTCAGAGTCATTCTGGGAAATACGGCTCGGATGCACATTTGGTATACCACGATCAGACTTATGAGCCTGAACCGGCACATCGACTCCGGGACTTGTTTCGGCCATTTGTGATTAGACAATGGGTGGACGGTGTGAGTCAAGATCAAAGGCACAGAGTGGAGCTCATGGATAGGGCAAGATATATAGGGAGCCTTCACCGAGAGAGGTCCCGCGTGTAGAGCTATTCTTCGACTTGTTGTTCGTCGCTGTTGTGCATCAACTAGGTGCGTTTTCGGGTTAGGTTGATGAATGCTCACAATCAGCGGAAGCAGCAGCGGGTAAGCTATGACACCGGGGTGGAGTCTCACAGGTATAGAAGAACCGTCTGGTGCTGCTGTAGCGAGGTTCATCCTTACGTTCTGGCCCAGGTGCGTCGGGTTCACGACAAGGTCGGCTGATGGCAGTTGGAGTATATGGGAAGAAGCCAGGAAATACTCCAATGTGTCGGGCACGGATGATGTGAGTGCTCAATCATCCATCGAGATCCTTGCTTATGGAAGCTCTTGCATCGGATCTGGGTATTGGTCGGGATGATCTGTATCCTCGGATACTCGTGCAATGCCTCTGCGATAGAACTACACCCGACAGAAGAAGAGGAAGGGCTGGACCATACGGCTGTCCGAGCCGCTGTAGCCTTCTGGCTCATCATCAAGCTCTCCCGGGGTGAGTAATTGGCGACTGGACCGGGGTCCATGTGTAGAGTGGATGATGGCTGATCTCAGTGGTGGTGCTCTTCTTGTACGGTATCAAGCTGCCCCGATTCAGAACGGCTCAATGGTTGCAAGGTCTCGCGGTTCTCCTGCCCATGTTCATCTACTTTGTGCGTCAACTCTAAGCCTACTCTCCTTCACCTCGCCCAACCTCATACTCACATGCCATCTTCATGCTCAAGACTGAAGGTAGCCGCTTCTATTTGTCACCTCCCGAAAAGCCCAGATCATCCTCGCGACACTAGGCATAGTATTCGACATGTGTCGCCTAGACCTCATCTTTTTCAACATCCGCGGTAGACTACACATGCACAGGAGACGAACAGAAGATCCTACCTCTGTACCCAATACGATGCACTGGCACAAGATGCCTGAACTTCCTCAGGGATTCTTGATGCCTGCCATGTCTATCGAACATGCCATTGATCGGAATGGCGCCTTTGTCGTCATTGTCGTAAGCACCCTTTGTGTTGCTGAAAAGGAGGTGATGTAGCTGATGAATAGCTTGGAGAGCTTGTGTATGTTGTGCGAGAAGGGATGGGGAGGCTGATGTCTAGTATGAACTTGCTCTACATCGCTGCCAAAGGAGATATAGGCGCTTCAGCAAAGTTTGGTAGAGCTTCATTGGGTCTTATGGTTGCTTGGGCCCTGAACTATCTGTGAGTGAACGTCATCTCGACCAACGTTGCGAGCTGACATACTAGATACATGATACCCATGGAACCTAACAATCAATACGAACATGCCCTACGACGGTCCTGGTTATCAGGTATCAGCTTCTCCATGTGTGTACACACCTTTTTCCCCTTCGCTCACCATCCGCGCCAATTTGCGCCTATACTAAGCGTGTGTGAGAGTCTCGCTGAGATCAGCTTTCACTGGCCGCTATGTGCGAGTCTTGTCCTCGCCTCGGCTGCTTCTGGAGAAATGATGAAACACAACGAGGTGGAATCAGGCCTCGAATGGTGTGTCTCCATTCACTCCATTGGGAATGGTTGATTGCTGATATTAAGGTACTGGGGAGGAGGTCTTGGTGCTGCAATGTTGTTCCTTACTCTTATTGAGCTCATTCATCGGGATATGGCGCCCTGGCGGACAGCTCGTATTCCAAGAGTAAGTACGACTCGAGCGCACTGTTCCTCTCTTGCTCTCTCTCTCCCATGAAACCGGGACATATTGAGGCGCCAGAATGTACTAATGTCCAGCTCGTCCGGGCCGGTGTTTCCTTTGCGGCGGCTTTGGCCCTTTTGCTATTCCCAATCGGTTCACCTCACTTGTCCTCGACCGCCTTGTTTGGCGTCGCAGTAGCCATCACTTGGTTTGTCCTCATCGTACAGATCATCGGGATATTACCTCGACCCAGTGTTGCTAGAGCTTGGGAAGCAGAGGAAGAAGCGCAGCGAGCGGAAGATGGTGGGCTTGCTGAAGGCTCTGTGAGTCTGGCAAGAGCTAGAGACAGGGATGGAGAGGTCGAAGTGAGCAACGGTGAGAATGAGGTCAGCGCTGCAGCTTGAGAAAGAGTCAGGATGGGGGTCTTAGCCGAAAGAACCTTGTATCATACTGTGTATAACGATTTCAAGCTGCAAGGGACAAGGGTCGAAAATGCGTCGATATGCTTTTCTCCTTACACTTGTCTCGCCTCCACGCTGCCGAGTCCTCCGTGATGGCGAGAAGTCAGAGAAATTGCATTGATTTACCACCCCCAACCATCTTCCGCCTCTCCCGACGCGCTCGATTTCAAGCTGTTTTGCGACTCGCTCGTCATGCGAGCCAAAGTCGGCTTCTGCGGCGTGAGAGCTTTCCCACCCATACTCTCTTCTCCATCAGACAGCAAGTCCTCCCTCGACAAGGGTCCCGCACCGCTCTCGGGCAGGCAGGTACTCGTTCCTGCTTCTGGTGGAGAGGTTGAGTGAGGGCGACGTGGTAGTCTACTTGCATTGGCGGGCAGTGGCGGACTAGCCTGTTTTGCTCGGCTCTTACGATCTTCCGGGCGTGATTGTGTATCCGGTGAGGGCGATGTCCATGGCAGAGACGCTGAGACCAGGCCTTTGAGACTCGACCTGAGTGTCAGTTTTACGAAGTTCACATCATTTGGTCCACGCCACACGTACATGTCAAACGAGGCACCCGCAGGATCCAAGGCGGCTCTATAGTCTCTTTCACTGTTCATGGACGCTTGACCTTCCAAGGATTCATCCGAGGGCGTGCTCATCTTTGGGTCTTCCGGGACGCTACCCACCGCGGCCGCACTGACAGTCTTGACCAATTGGCCCCAGAACCGCTTACCCCCTTCTATCGCTTCGTTGGCGTAGATCTTCTCGGTAGGAAGGGGGATGTTGGATAAGAGTTGAACTATAGACTGGTCCAGGGACGGCAAAGGTGGAGCGAGTAGATGTTCAGAGCGGGAAGAGGTAGAGGTAGAGTCGGTGGAGAGGGAAGAGAGGTCGGAGGAAGTTGAAGAGGATAGAGATATCGATTGGATAGATCGGTGGGTACCTCTTGTTGAGGTAGAGGAGGCTGAGGTGGAGCCTGATTGAGCGGTGGGCCGAATACGGGTGGTATGGTGTGGTGCTTGAGAGTGGGGACGAGTGAGTGGATTTGCCGACACCAGCGAGGTCCAGCGGGATTTGAGTTGAGCAAGGGAAGCTTCCTGCGCCGCGAGTTCTGCCCATGAGCACCGACTTCGCTCTGTATTGACGCAGTCTGATCCAACAAGCAGATGATCGTAATGGTGCCTGGAGAGGAGGGACTTACCCTCTTTGAGCTCGTTGACCCTCCGCTCTTTCGCAGCGATCATGGTCAACAGCTCGCCGTGTCTATACATCAGCCTCGACATTCTTAAATGGGAGAACCCACTGTTCAAGCAATGTCTCGCCCTTCTTTCTCGTACCCCTTTCTTCCTTGACCACACCTTCTCCCGATCTGGCCGAGTCTGTACGACTACCCAGCCCTTGCTGAGCTTCAAAAGAGGTCCGGAGCGATGATCTCGGCGTGGCTAACTCAATCGATCCTCTGTTCTGTTCTGCTCTTACATGCCCAGCTTGTGCATGTCCAGTTCCTGTTCCAGATAATGCGGGAGAGTAAGAGATGCTACTTCGCATACCTACGCTCCGTCTCGGTGTACTCGGTCCAGCCACGGGAGATCCGGGCGACACATCATCCCTTGGCGTGTAGGAGGACGGTCCGCCGATAAGCGAAAGTCTTTTGAGTCGAGAAGAGGTAGATACAGCTGGAACGGGGTCGGTGTTGCCTGACATGGTAGATGAGAGGGGTTGTCGTATGGGATGTACGGATGTTCTGATCCTGGAGACCTGTGCGGGTGCTTCCAACCCTTTATGTTTCGTGTATCCCTTACCACGAGGCGTGTTGAGAGTGTATGTCCCGTCGTTCTCGCTATCGCTGCTGTATGGATGTGCGAGAGCGTCTGTAGTGTACAGCGAGGACATCTTGATATGATTTATCGACGAGTGCAACGGTGGACGAGGTGGTGAAAGGGTGGGTGGGATTGTTGTTGTCGTCGTCGCTCGACGCGCCTGTCTTTGCCTCGTCCCGCCACCCACCGACACCCCCCCCCCCCCCCCCCACACCCTCACCTACAGTTGATCCTCATGCATACATTTCGAGTCGTTACAATCATGCCAGATCTATCACTGTGTATGGATCTATTCAGTCGCGCATCATATGATCGGAGGTCCAATAGGGACTCTCTCCATCGCCTCTCTTCTCCTCCTTTCCTCTTCTTCGACCAGGTTCACCGGTACTTGTCCCAACCCCATCGCCTGCGCCTGCGCTTGCATCACTCGCACCCTCTCTGCTTCTCTTCTCGCCCAATACTGCCTGAGCCATACCAGTCCCATGATCCCGAATACTATCCCCATGATCAATATTGAATCGGCTACATCTTCGTCCCACTCTATATCGCCCTCACCAGGTTGTCGAGGGGTATTGCCGCCCGTCCACGAGGCGCCAGACAGATCGTCGTAGTCTGCCTCGTCGTATTCGCCAGGTGGAAGGGTGAACAGATTCCCTATACGTTCCCAGAAGCTCGGTACGATGATTTCCTCTGCGGGGGGTTCAAACAGGCGCAATCCGGGTATCTCGCCTCGAGTTCGGATCTCCGTCCACCACCTATAATCAACGCATGCTCACCTCGCATAACTTTTGGTGTAGCTATCAGTTCACACTCACGATCGGAGATATAGCCCAGTCAGAGATAGAATAACCGCGGGCCATGCTTCTAACGCCGTCTCCCCACTCATCGCATAGTACCGCTTCGCCAAATGCCAATCCCTCGGAACACCTTTGCCCATTTCATACATCCAGCCCAAATTCCAATAAGCCATAGCGGAGAATTGAGTATCGGCCGCAGTCTGGTAATACGTCGCAGCGAGCTCCATACTGGACCCATCGGCCTTCTCAGTCGCGTTTACAAGCCCAGAATCTGCCGTGAGTAGTAGCTCACCCTTACACCTGATGCACTCACAATACAGGTCACCAACTTTGACCATGGCGTCCACATTGTCCTGAGCGGCACTCCTAACCCAATACCGCATGGCCAACTCATCCGTCGTCCTTCCCTCATTCTCAAACAGCTCAACGCCCTTCTTCTGATCAAGCAGAAACGCGACGTTGTTCTGCCCGATTTCAGAACCCATTTCTGCAGCCACAAGCCATTTGACTACCGCCACCTCCTCCTCTCCTCTCGCCCAAGCTCGATCACCTTGCGCAATATAGTCATCTGCCCACGATCCCCGCTCACTGACTAGCTTGAAGTACGCCACGCTCACTCCGCAACTTCCCTTCTGCCCACCAACGTGCGAGGGCAATCGGGCGGTCGTCGCATGTATCTTTGACAACAGGTGGAACGCCTCGAAAGGTGATCCATGACGAATGGCGACTTCGAAATACTGGAATGCTTGTTGAAGCTCTCCCCGATCCATATGGAGCTTTCCTAGATTGACCTGAGCTTCGGCGAGATCCTGTCCCGCTGCAGCTTGGAAGAAATGGAAGGCCTTTTTTATGTCTCTGGGGACGCCGAGACCATCACGATGAATGATGCCAAGACCGTTGAACGCTTCGCGGTCGCCCTTATGGTAAGCAGTCCGCCTGAAGAAGGACTCACCAGTTCCATAGCGCGCTCATACCATAGACGAGCCCGCTGATAGTCCACCTTTTGACCTTCCCCACGCAGCGCCATCCTGCCCAAAAACGCCGCGGCAACCATCGCTGGATCCCTCAACGAGTCCTCCATCTCTTTGCTCATCTTCCGTTTAGACATAACCTTGCCTTTCATATCGTAGTCTTTGGGCCACATGTGCCTGGCTACCCTCATGAAATACTCTCTCGCCTTTGTATAGCTTTGTGGTATCTCTCCGACTCCTTCTGCACCCGCAGATATTCCCGGTCCCCTTCCTGTTCCGCCAAGAATGGGATATACCGAGCCTAGGTAGAACAAACGGCCGAGTCGAACAGTGAAGAGATGCGAATCGCGGTCGGAATGATATTGATAGTACTCCAAGACTTCCGCTTCGGTCTCACCACGCGCGGACGCTGATGCGGCTCGAACAGCGGGGCGTAGCGCATTGGCACCGGTTGATGCCCATGATGCGTGAGGGCCATAGATACCTCCAGCGAGATCTGAGAGACGTGCATTCGTGAGAGGCAGAGTACGGCCGCCAGGTGGTCCACTGAGGAAATGGGCGTAGGCTAGAGTCAGCATGGTGCGCATGAGGTGCCTCACCTTTCTCAGCAGCGCCTTCGTAATAGTCGAGCGCAGTCATGCAGTCCTACGATGAGCTTCATTGCCTGAGAAAACTCACCTCTTTTACGCTGATCCCCGCCCAATGCCTATATCCCATGACCATCTCGGCGGATCGATGCCCTTGCAGTGCAGCAAAGGTGTAATACAAGAGGGACTATCTGTGAGCCTATGCGGTGCGGCGCGTGCCCGACTCACCAAGCCCTGATCTTCGGGAACACCTCCGATTCCGGTAGAATAGAAGAGTCCGAGCATGAATTGGGCGTCTGGATCGGGGGTGTGTTTGAGGTATTTCTATAATCAGCTAATGGAAGGGGGCTCGCGGTGAGTGACCTACCTGATAAGAGCTAAATGCACCCTGCAAGTCCTGCTTGATCCCTCTAGGCGGAAACTGGGCTCAACATTGTATCACTTGTTCACATACCATTTGTATCTGCGCTTTGAGCCCGTAGACCTCCTCACACTCTGCCTTTTCCGCTTCTTCGATCAATTCAAACAATGTCTGTATCTTGGACCTCCTCGCACGCGAGATCTTGTACCGTTTTGGCGATTTGTTTTGTTGATGTTGCGCAGCATATTCAGACTGCCCACCTATGCGGGATAAAAATGACAATGGGGACAAGATGGTGTTGATGACTCTGGGTAGGAACCGTAAAGCCGTCGAGAGCGGACCGTCGTTTCCCCAACCCAGACCATCCGACCACCCTCGAGATCCGAGTGAGCTGATCGGACCTATCTTGCTCTCCAGATGAGCGTGGAGTGAAGGCTCAAGTTCGGCCAATATTCGTCGCACAGCGTCTAGGCCGGCGCATCCTGGGATCAGCGGTGATGTAGCGATGACTCACGGTCGATTTCCTCGTGACCTTCCCTTACATCTGCGCCAGATGCCTGCTCATCTTGAAAAGGCGCTTGTTGAGCAACCACCAAAGCTAGCAGTACCAGTGACCAGTAGGCTAGCCATGGTATCCTCATGACGGGTTATGGGTGAACAAAGCAACAAGGATGCCCAGGTCAGGAAGTAGAGGTTCAGTGCTTCCGACACGTCACTCGTCACGTGACACAATCACCGCCCAACCACCCAGGCGGGCTCATCACACACACATGCATGACTCTTCCCTCATCTTCATCTGCATAACTCGTATCAAACTTCAGTAGAGTACTGGATGCATGCGTGAGATCTTGGTTTGAATGTTGAGCGTGTGGGTAATTCGGAAAAGAGGTTATGGGTCCCCACAAAGTGGCGACACCCTCCCCATCCTGAGGGGTTCTTTCTAATAAAGAATTAAATTAAAAATGGCGTAAGAGGGCAAAGTCAGCAGCCAAGGCAGCCCAACCAGCCGGTCGATCAAACATGTACCGTAATGGACAGAATCGCTGGAACCCCTCATGTATTCACTTCAATACGTCGAGGCCGTCGACGAGTTTGTTTTCATTGTGTCTGTGTTGTAGTGCAAAGTGTGAGATCTCCTCGCAGCGTACTTGGCCTCGGGGAAGCTCGACTTCGGATTGGCTGGGCCCAATGGGCCAATTGGGCGGCGGCCATGTCCGTTCACAAATACAAATCCCCGTTATTTGTAGAGTTAGTAACCAAAGATTTGTATTCCTTGCTCGTCGACCGTGGGACTACTCTGCTCCCCTGCCCTCCGTCCACGCTCGACACGATGAGGACAACAAAGAGGCCTAGGCTACCCGTCCATGGCTGATCCCCGTCCCTCTCCGTCTTTTTTAAACTATTGGTGTTCGACCATATCTCTACCTGACCCCCATCACCATGGCAAAGGCCACCCCATCATCATCGAGTCGGAAGGCTTCTTCCAGCCAGCCCAAGGCTACAGCATCCCCTGCGACTTCCCATGATAGTGACCGTCTTGAAGGGGAAGAAGAACTGGACGAGGAGGCGTCTAGATTGGAAGAGAAACGCGAGAAGAACAGGATCAAACAACGTAATCTCCGAAGTGAGTCACTGCTACCCCTTTCTTATGACCCACCCGGTGAGTAGCCAGTGACTCACCCAACAGATCGTCGAGCACAACAGGTGGAAGACCTCGAATCCACCATCCAAGCCTCCCAGACCGAGATCAGCGCACTCAAAGCGACCATCTCTGCCTTGGAGAACAAGGAACGATCCCTTATGGGGTGGATCCGAGACCTTGAAATGGTACTCTTAAACCGCTCACTAGGCAGAGAAGTAGAGCGTCTGAGGTCTACATGGGGTCAACAGGTTGACCTGGGCGTCAAGACGCACGACCCGCTTGCCACACTGGCCACGGCGGCGATGGCTTCACAACCCCCTCAACCTCATGTTCGCCCGCCGGTCAGACCACCCTCGGCCTCGTCATGGGAGGGCAATGAGGCTTACCCATACCCCACGCCTGATCTTCCACAAGACCAGCACATGCCTCAAGCGCAGTATTGGCAAGAGGATCGAAAGAGGAAACGACATGAAGGTCACTTCCCAGTCAGACCTCATGGTCCACCTCATCACCACCAAGCGGAGGTTTTACCTCCGATACGGATGTCGCAATCGCTGCCCCCTCTCCACGCACAACACATCCAGCCGATATTGGCGCCTCGCGATTCAACTGCTCGACCCACACCGTCCACCGCGTCACACTCACACTCCATCGGGTCGTCCCAATCCCTCTCGCAATACCACTACGAAGGAAGCTCACCTAAACGGTTGCAAATATCCAACCTTCTATCTCCCGCTGCGCCTGCCTCGCCGACCATGCACAGCGTAGACGTGATCAGCGAAGGCGATAGACGATGGAGCTCTGGAGACTTATCGGTGATTGATCATTCCTTGTCTTACCCCGATCTCGCTCGTCGCAATAGCGGTGAGCAAGGTCGCCATTCAGTCACTTCGCTGACTGGCTGGTCTTTCCCTCCGCATACATCACTATCTTCTTCATCTTCATCACATTACCCTCCATCCATACCGCCATCCATCCCTTCATCTGTTCACTATGCCCCATCTTACACGCCGACCCACCCCCGACATTCCATATCAGCAGATCAAATCGTCGCCCCGTACGGCACATCCCCATATTCCACCCTCCCCGAAACTTTCACCCGAGGTATCCACCAAGGATACCCCACCTTTGCCCATCCCCCCATCGACGACTCACACCTCCTCCCAGCGCCCTCGATTCCGCTCGACGTGAATGTTCCCCGGATCGACCTCCACCCCGCCATTCTCGCTTGTCGTTCACTACTCCTCTCCCTACTCCCTACGCCTCTACCATTTCGGCTTCCGCCACTTCCACCTTTGGAACCTGCACATCAAAAGCTGTTGTTGCTCGCTCTCACGGCACTGGTACCGCAGGCAGATCAATCCATGTTCCACCAGCGACAGCTCAAATTCATCCCCGCCGAAGACGCCAAACGGCTACTTCAATATCAGTCAGAACCCACTACCGCCGATGCACGACTCATCTTATTCCCCATTGCTATCATGCGAGCAAAGATTGTCCAAGCATTACAAACAGGTCGAGAACCAGATATAACCAGATTCATCAATGATACCCTATGTCACGCTCGGATTTTCGGCGCGACGCTCGATCCCGATGCTTGGGAGATGCCGACGGAGTATTGGGACGTATGGGAGAGTTGGATCCCCCGAGGAAAGGCTTATTGTCACTCATTGAGCAAGTGGAGGAGGAGAGATGGACATAGAGGTGCGAGTGTATTGGAGATGATATTGGGTATGGAGAAGGATCACTCGAGGAGGACGGACCCGGTGGGGAAACCGCCTAATTGGACATTTTAGTGGAGTCGAGCAAGAGAGCCTTATAATGTAAATGAAGCCATGTGCTCCACCGAGCAAGTGACAAATAGCTGGGACACCGGTTTACCAATTCATGCTGACTCTGTGGTACACGTAGTACGTCCCAGAATGATTCCTTGCACAGGCATGAAGTGGAGCAATGACTTGTAAGAATGAGCTCAAGTACCAGCTGTGTCAAGCGCGCGAGCCCGAGCCCGAAGAACCAATATACTATAATGAGTCGTCGATCTCTTCAGCTAACTTGCTGCAAGTATCAGCCGTATCTGTGCCATCTCCTGAGGTCGCCCGCTCGAGGTCCCCTGCAATCGACGCCACACTCCGTATATCACCCATTGTGGCTGTCCCGGACGACACCTTCTCATATAGCTCGATGCTCGTCATTTTTTTTCCGGATCCCACTCTTCAGGTGGTTTGGTCCGCATCCTTTCCAGGACAGTCTCCATATAGGACGTGATGGTGTATCCTAGGTTTGAGTGGGTTTGTGATCCATTGGAGTTCTGGTGTATGGACATTGTGATCTCGCTTTGTAGTGTAAGACGTGAAGAGTGTAAGTAAGGCGGTGAGAGATACTCAACAAGAGAGGGCAAGAGTTCTGCCTTTATAGGGCTTTGAGCCGAGCAAGCATCGCCCAGGGTACTCGCTTCTTGCCCTCCTGCATCAAAGGTTTGTCTTGCATCAATTTTCGCGAACATTCGATGCTTATCAAGGCGAAGGCTTGTACCTACTCTTGGGTCTTCGGCAGGAGTTGTCTTCAAAGGATCCTCTTCGTTTGCAGCGTGAGCCAAGAGAAATTCACGTGTAGAAGGCTGATTGACCGTTCCTGTGATAGGATAATGACGCCCTCGGGCCGGTGTAAGGTAGATATCTGATTTGGGTATGGAGAAAGATCACTCGAGGAGGACGGACCCAGTGGGGAAACCGCCTAATTGGACATTTTAGTGTAGCCGAGCGAGGGGCCTAATAAGAGAGAGGGCGAGATTCTGCTCTTATCCTCGTGGCGAGCAGGAGCAGGTTGGATATACCCTCGTCACCAAATCATGCATCCTGCTCTTCGATATCTATTACTCACCCACAAGTCCTTCCCTTTCACAGCCATGAGTTAACTGGGTCTGTCCCGAAACTTGAGCTCTCCTGTGCTACCGCGCACAGAAGTTCAGCCTTGCTTTCCACTTGCCCAAGTCAGGAGGTCAATGGCTTTCAGTTGGTCAAAGACGAGCTGGGCATTTTCACAATGCTTGGTCAGTACATCGTCCTTGTTCGCTTCGCCAATCTGACTGAGCTGTGCAGCGACCGAAGCTCCAAACCAGATGTCATCATCACCGGTTGTCCGCCATTGATGACATCTTTGTACACCCTGGTAGCTCTGTCGATGTCCTCCTGCTTCCAACCCTCAGTGACCTTGGTTCCGAGCGTCCCAAGAATGGCTGAAATCGAGGAGTGCCTCGTAGACTGCCCTCCGGTCGACGATGTGCCACTCGCCCACGCGGACGACGGGTTCTTGGAGGAAGACTTGGCCATTGTGCTTGTTCCTATTGAATATTGTATGGATTGTGAAGGGTTGTGAATGAGAGGTAGTTGCGAAGAAGGAGGCTGGCAACCACCAGGATTATATACGGCCCGGACGGGCTCGGCATACGGTGCAAGACCCTGTCGTGCCTTCTTCCTCCCTTTTCGCAGTGAAAGGTTGTCGCGTCGAATGTTCCGTGATCGATAACAATTCGCATATGTGCCTATCTCCATTTCTCACGGAGGACTCAAGCATGTAAGGATCATTCTCATGTACAGCTTTACTTAAGGGAGATTCGCACACAGCAGACAGATCTATCGTCTCACATGAACGGATGTTGGCGCCCTTGAAACGGGCAAACTTGCTTAAATGACGCAACGTGGGCATGGTCACGCCTTTATATCGCTCTATCGACAGTCAAAGAGAAGGACATGGAATCGCAAGTGCAACCAAGAGGGAATTGAGGAGCGATGAGGACTTTGTGAAAACATATCGAACCGCTGGGGTCACTCACGGATTGCCAGTCGCCACTTGCGGCGTCGAGTGGGATAAACCTCTCATCCTTCAATGTAACAGGGAGTGAGTCTTGCAAATCGGCAGCTGTTACGATTGACCCTGACCCAGATTCAAGCGACTTTGCACTGTATGACTTATGATACGTATGATTCCTGCCGCAGAGATTGGCAAGATCGCGCTCGATACCCTGCACAGACTACGTCAAGGCTCCCAGACATCCCAGACTTTCCCATGCAGTCTTTTCGCCGCACTACAATGCCTGGTGATGTTGAGAGCAAAAAGGTGGTTGGAGCAAAAGCAACCATGAGCTTATCCCCGCTCATCTCACTTGCTTCTTTCAGTGCTTGAGTCATTTCTGTGGCGTCCTGGATGTCAACGTGACGCGACCTTTGAGTATGTTCAAAGTGCAGCCGTTCAAAGATGCGCTATCTTTGTGCGTGATTTGCTCCAATTTGAGGGTGGTCTTGTCTGGAGTCTGGTCAAGCTTGCCTTCCCAGAGGATAGGATACTGGGTGGATGATCGGTCGTTTAATCTGTCGAGCAATGGCAGGCAGAAAAGTTAAGACCAGGCATGATGGAAGGATCTTGGCTCTGGTTGGACAAGTACCTCATGAGAACGGAAGAATGATCTGGTGGATTGAGAAGAGCGGAAGAGAGACACAAGAGCACGGGCTGCCCGTTACAAGCTGTTACCTGTAATCAACGTTGTACCATGCTATGAACATAGCATCAACTCCCCAAGAATGGTTTATAATTCCACAGACTAGACTAGCCCTTCACTTCGCCTTCTGACCGCGGCTGCAAGTGATTGGCAGAGTATGGGAATACTTCACATACTTGAAACGGGATTAGTCGTAGCTCAGACAATTCACACACTTTTGGGACAGAAGTCTCGGGGCGTCACCTTTCTAGCCTCAATCCAAGACAGGCGCACCTCTCATGTCATACATAAATATTCAGCGTCAGATCGATTGAGGGCCCCTCAACTGCCTCCCTCCTCGGCTGACTCATCGATCAGCTCGAAAGCTTCGTCGAGAAACTCCCTGGCGTTGTCGAGATGCTGCCACAGCTCGTCCCCCTCGCTGTAAACCTGTCGAAGCGCTCCAATCACCAGACCTGCATCCACAAGTGTGCCCCGGGTGATCAAGGCCTGCGGGGTAGTCAGTGTTGTGAATGCTTCATTGGCCGTCTTTTTGAGATTTTGTGACCATCCCGACGGAGGATTAGCGCTGACTAGCGCATGGATGGACGCGAACGATGCGTCGTGAGTTGCAGAGAGGGAAGATCTGATCGTGCGCCTTCCCGTCGTTGATGCTGAAGTGGACATGCTCGTTTGCGAGAGTTGTTGACGCTGTACTCGAAATAGCAAATCTGGCGGGTGATTTGAAGAGGCAATGGTGAAGTTGCAATCCGGCTCATAGCTTATATATTGCTCATGGTAGGGATGCGATAAGGAGATCAGACACAGGATCCCATCGAGACGAGTCAAGCGAGCGGCCTCCTTTGACTAACCACCAAAATCACACGATAGTGTTCTCAGCGGTCGCTTGCGCGGAATTCTCACAGCAAGGACATCTGAGAGCTGCTCCCAGTCCTGACGCAACTCTTCCGTGTGTATTTGTCACTGACCCCAAACGCTCATGGCTTGAGCACCGTCGATTGCTTCCATATGCTTCTCATGCTCGCTAGTGTTTAGTGCGTATCGCAAGCACCTCATGGAGGCCCCTTGATTCAGCATCATTGCGACGCATCAAAATTCTGTCCGGCTAAGCATCCAGCATGAAGAAGCATAGCCCGCTGTCAGAGACCTCCAGTCTCGGTAGACTCAGTCGAGCATTGCAGTCTAGCATTTGAAAATATAAACATTCTTCGACCCCGATGTGGGTTCTCGATGTATCAACTTATACAGTGATTGACCTAGTACTGCGGATGACTTCCTGGTTTTTCAACCCCGGGAGTTCAAGCTGGTCTGGACTATGACCGGTAGTCAGTGACATTGTATACACGTCTACGACTGTTGTACTCGGACGCTTGAGAATAAAGTGAACATGATGGTGCTCATGTGTACGCACTGCCCTCATCACGTTGTGCACACAGGCCGGCACGTGCGAGTTCCGCCTCTGTTAGGCAGATCAATTCGACTCGCTGAAGGCATGAACCACGACACAGCTCGACATATTACAATATTCTCATCGCCCCGTGTCTACAGCTTGATAGAGTATAACACCAACATCTGACAGACGGCCTGTAAGGTGGAAGTCAAGCCCCGTTCACCTGATGACCCTCATTGCCCACGAAGCTACCGACAGTCTCGCAGTCCTCACTCAACTGTCTGGTTGTCTGGTCGTTTGAGGTCCATGAGATGTGCCACTGGAGTCAGTGCGTTTCTGACCTCAATCTCGCTGGGCGATTACGACGGGTCGTAATGGTTCATCTCGGATTTGAATGCATTCCGACCAGCTCGTGTGAGCTGCGGAATGTCTGATTGCAGGCGTGAGCTGACGGCGGAGAGTGTGGCTGGGACTGAGGCCCGACTGCTGGTTGTAGACATGCTTGATGTTCGCAGATATATCTTGCTGGAGAAGGTATAGAAGGTAGGTTCTTGGTGCAATGGAAACAGTAAGGATGACCCTTAAGTATGTCGACGGACAACGTTCGGGAGCATGTCCCTGGGAAAATGGTGGTATACATACTGAGCTCAGTTCACGCCGAACACGGAAGGGAAAGCGGACGCCAACTCCCTTTCATCCTATACCGTATCAGCCATGTTGTCGCACCCCTATGAACAGCTCGAGACGGAAGCGAGTCTCACGGTTGTGAGTGAGCAGTGCTTATCGCTGCAACAAAGACATGCGGACCGAGTTTCTTCTCAGCTCGTCTATCGTCGTTTTCCCACCGTTCAGTCCGAATTCGATTAGCTCCTGCAAGATTCGCACACATCGAACGCGTCGGTATGAGAAGTTTTCTACTCCATGCATCGCACGACTACCCTAGTTTCTTCTTCACTCCAGTACAATTGTACTATACCAGTGCTTCGCAGGTCATCACCCCCCTAGTCATGTTCTTTCGCGCTGATCACTTTGCCAACTCAACCTTGACAGTCCGGCAAGTCGACGCAAGGTCCACGTCACCAGCACCGTCCGAGCGTTCAAGATAATGCTGAACGCGAGTGAGTACGTCTTGCACGTCTTGAACTGTTCCGGGGTTAATCGGGCGAGTGTCATACTTTGTAAACGAGTCCAAAGTATCGCGATCGACTTTGCGAACGGTATCAGACATGCCCTCGAGCTCTCTGTCGAGCCGAGAGCTAATGGTTGTAATGCCTGATCGGATAGTAGACATGTTCTATGAACTATGTAGTGGAAAATTGTATAGGTGGTTGAGCCGCAGCAGATAAGCTTGGATCTCAGACTCATCGTATATATACCTGTGCGATATCTCTGTCGACAAGCAGCGAGCGAGAGCTTTCCCTTGTCACCACCATCCCGATGCGGAGTATCAATGGTTTGATGGCATCCTTTCATGATCATAACGCCGAGGGCGGAGAATCAATGCGCAGTGGACTTTTCTAGCCCAGCTCGCTCATTCTCCAGCGTGTTGTTTGAAAAATCATTTGGGCGGGACTCGACGGGTTTCGATCGTTCTTAGAGATGTTTTGCCCGCTGGGCATGTCCCCTCTACTACGATTGTACGGAATAAGAGCTGCATTCTGAGCTTTGTGGAAATTGTCGGCACAAAGGGCGAAGGTCACGATGCTGCCTTGTACCGGTCTACCTTGTCAGGCTACTCATCCTCGAAAATGCATGCAATGATTGAGAAGGGCAGGATCGCTAAAGGCGGAGCTATCGGTGTTAAGCCACATGCAATCCCTATCTCCGACGTGCTGCTGTTTGCCACCCATTGTAGAGTGGCCGATGCTATAACGCCGCGGGATTATCTCGGTTGGGCGGCGAGAAGTGTCGAGTGTCGTGGGAGGGGGGGAGCAAAGTGCCACACTCGTGTCGCTGACTGCCTGCGCTGTGGGTTTTGGGTCGAGGATTCGATACTCGCTATACCTCTATCCTTCAACACATAATCCGTGAGTGTATATACCTACTTGCTCGTCTACCTCAACTAACCATCAGGTTCAAAATGGTGAGCATTCGTCTCTTGCAGTCAGAAGGACGAAAGAGAATGAGGCCGAGGGAGGAGACAGAGGAAATGCGAGAATGAATAAGAATGGATCGATGAAGAAGACACGGAGAGAGCGACATCGAGGGCAATGGATGGACATCATGGAGGGTGTTGAGAATATTCGACTGACTCTTTAGGCCGACAAGACTGCCGCTGTCAACCCTATGAAGGAGCTCCGAATCGAGAAGCTCGTCATCAGTGCGTCGAAGAAGGATTTAATCGCATGGGGTATATCGCTGACCTAGTTCTTCCATTCCGCCCTGCCTCCCATTCACATTGCCCACAACTACGCTACAATCCCTACTCGCCTCGCTTTCACCTACAGACATCTCGGTCGGAGAATCCGGTGACAGACTTACTCGAGCTTCCAAGGTTCTCGAGCAACTTACCGGTCAATCCCCCGTCCCTTCCAAAGCCCGATACACCATCCGATCGTTCGGTATCCGAAGAAACGAGAAGATTGCCGTCCACGTTACCATCCGAGGTCCCAAGGCTGAGGAGGTTTTGGAGCGAGCTTTGAAGGTCAAGGAGTACGAGTTGAGAAAGCGGTAGGTCACTTTCTGTTCTAGCAAGAATGTCGCCGTGCCGTGGACGAGGGGAACATCGAAGGGACTTTACGGATACAGCAGAAGGAGGGGGCATGGCGGATTGCTGCTGCTTGTTACAGACGAGCTGGTGGCTAACTTTTTTCAGAAACTTCTCCGAGACTGGAAACTTCGGTTTCGGTATCGAGGAGCACATTGATCTCGGTATCAAGTACGACCCCGGAATCGGTATCTTCGGTATGGACTTCTACGTCGTCATGGGTCGACCAGGTGGACGAGTCGCTCGACGAAAGGCAAAGACTGGACGAGTTGGATTCTCTCACAAGGTCAAGCCGGAACAAACTGTTGCTTGGTTCAAACAACGATTCGACGGTATCGTCTCGCGATAGAGCGTGGAGCACGGATTCGTCGGGTCTTAGTTGGGACGTAGGAGTGATGTATACTTTCACGAGACACTCTTGCATGGGCTATCAGAATATGAGCGGGAACACACCCACATCGCTCGGCTGATAGGTTGACACAACCTCACGCTTGTCCGGGAGCATCGATGGCGATTGTGTTTCAACTGACGCGGGAAATGCTGACATGGTCATGGCGAATCTAGATCTAGGCTCGAAAAGCATTCCCAAACGGACCAGCAAGCGTCACTGCGCGGCCCATCTCCCCACCTTCTCTCTTCACCCCGGCCCATACTCCCAAGTCTACGTCCATGGCCATGCCATCGACCTCGTCCAATTCCATAGGCTGATCAAACAATGTCGGACTCTGACTCTCTTCAGGCACAGGCGATACTTGCCTTGAAGGGGCCAACGATCCGCCATGCGACATTAATGTCCTCAGTGACGGCTTTCGAATTTTGGTCAGTGCTACCAAACCTGGTGATTGAGAAGACTGAAAGGTGGGCGCATGAGATAGAGGATGGGTCAAAGTAGGGTGAGATATTTGAGGAGGTTCAGCAGAGGAAGATCGGCCATTTCGGAGTGATGACCAGTCTTCTGTCATCCGGGGCGAGGCAGGTGCAGAGGCAGCTTGAGCCTCTTGGGTGTTATGAGATTGGGATGCTGCGGCGGGAAGAGTTTCGAAGGGGTTGGTGAACTCTATCGGAGGGTTCTGACTCGTGTTCTCGAAAGGGTTGTTAGGAAGGTCTTGAAGCTGATTCTGACCGGCGTACCCATAATAACCTTGACTCGTTATCTGACTCGGAACGTCCAGACGATAAGCACAGCTGTTGGAATTCGGCTTGAGACCTTGCAAGGCAGTACCGAGATCGCCATGGATAGGCGACACAGCCCTTGAGAAAGGGTCGTCTCGGTGATTCAGACTGATTGGGAATGGAACCACAGGTGTAGGCGGGTACAGTACCTCCCCAGTTGTACCTGGACCTGTTCTCTGCCCGTGCACCCATCGAGGCCCGCTTAGCGCTTGGGCAAATGCCCCATGTAACGCGGCGGTTCGCGGACCAGGCGGAATGCCCGTTCCATCTTGGAAAGTGGCCTGACGAGGCGGAGGAGGCACATTGCGCAGCATCGATTGTGCAGGATATTGTTGGTGTAGATGGGAGAGGTGTACGTTTGATTGTGCATGGGAGTGCACATCGAAATGTGATTGTGAATGAGGAGGGGAGATATAGCCGCCACTGTTGATACTTGGACTGATCATTGTGTTTTCAGGCGTGTGAACGTGAAAATACTGGGTATAACCTTGGTCTGACGATGCATGCCATGAGGGTGATTCCTGGGATAGAGGGGGAGAAGCAGAAGGGTAGTAGCCATTAGTAAACTTCCCGGATGAACGTCTCTTGTACGGCCCACTGCTATAAGTTCACCGGCAAGTCGTGACGAGGGGTACAGCAGGTCTCACCGCTTGACACCGGTCTTTCTTGGCTTTCGAGTCGAATCGATGCAGTCTTTCAGGCCATATTTGACACATCGATCACACGGTCTGTATATCAACGTCCACCCCAATCAAGTGTATGAGCAGTCGAAGAGAAGTCGCCTCACCTCGTATTTGAACACTTCTTGCACGCCTTTTGACAGTGCGTACAAGCTATCCTGACTTGGGCTCTCTTCTTCCTCGTCCCCGCCACTCCGCCCATCGGCCCACTCGAAGCAGCCATCTGAGCGGGTGCACCGTTGAATGAGGACTCTGGCACGGGAAGCGGAGCAAAGGTGTCGTCTAGAGACAGTGGGATGGTTTCGGACGATGAAGGGTAGGTGTCCGAATACCATGGGACGGCTTCGAATGATCGCTTGCGATATCAGCATGTCATACTACTATAGCGGGCCTCGGTCTCTGGTAGGGTTTTCTTACGTCAGGATCAGGCAAATTGAAAAAGGCTTGAGCAGATTGAGGCTAACATGGATCAGTAAAGAACCTTCCTCGGTGGATTTCGCAAGGCGGGGGATATAATTCAGTTAGCACGTACAGGATCGGGCCATATCTGTTCGACCTGTCTCGTAGAGCCTAATAAAGGAGAAGTAGGGAGCGAGACTGTGCCTCTCGGTAGAGCACAGTTTCTTCCTGGGCCAAGGCGAGATGGGTTTCTCGGTGCGAAACCTAGATTATCCGAGAAATGTCGCTGGAGCGGTCCTTGATTTGCCATGTTGGTACTAACTATGGCTCACCGGTAGCCGGTGATGCGAAAGATTAGAAGCTGAGTTGAGCGTCAAGTCAGAAGACGTGAGTAGGGAGATGCAGAAGCGGGATTCTTGAGATATCTTTCTCCGCTAGAGCTGAGTTAGAGGGGAGAACGAGGAAGAGTTAACAGGTGCGAATGAGTCTAGACCGCTGATCTTGGCTCACTTGCGGAGTGAGACGAGAGGCACATCCTTTGTGGGATCTCCGCGTGAGTAGGTGTGTGAGCAGAATCAAAGGATGCGATGGAGGGGCTTTGTGCACATAGGATTCGAACTATCATACGAGTAGCATCGGCAACTTCGGGCATACAATCGGTATCTCAAGGCCAATCAAGGCTGATATGCTGAACAAGGTGTGTCTATTATGTCTCTAGTACAAATCTGTCATGTCAGTCGAAGGACATTGACCAAACGGAAACAGGTGGGATCGGGAATCAAAAGGTGAGATATCAGATTGTCCGTTGAGAGCATCGGTGGAAAGGTACTTGCAGAGGATCACAAAGATCGTATCGACCTTTCCACCCTGGTACAAGAGGTGCCATAGGGGTAATGCTACCGCTCTTCACTTATAGGGGGAGGGAGTAAGGTGAACAGAGGGAAGGGGGGACTCACCTAAGCTACAGGGCAGCTCGTACGGATACTGGCGATTCCTGGCCAACCTATGTGATGGCTCGCGCTCCACTCCCTGATTCCACAGCTCCTCGTGAGCGTCGAATAGAGACATCCACATTACGATCCACTGAAATTTGGGCGAGACGTGACTGATAAGGGTTGACATCACGTGACTTGTTTCTAAACCGCTGCCACGTCAGGTCATTTACTCGATGCTGGGATATTTTGAAACCTATTGCATGTCCATAACACCTCATGAACACCTATCACTCGCCATGATCACCTCAAGCAGAGCTGTAGCCATAGCTGCAGCAGTCCCGCCACTACGGCATATCCTACTGAGAGCACTTTCAACCTCTGCTGCAGTATCAGGAGGCGGACCGAGAACTGTACAACCTCGACCGGCCGTCCGACCCAGACTCTCATTCAAGAATGCTCGTCCGTCTAGAGTCCGAGCGGAAAAGCGGGGTAGCGTGGCTTCGTCAAGCAGCAGTCTTGCCTCTCTCCAAACCGTAAAGAAGGTGGACTCGTGGGATGATACATCACCACAAGAGGAACAACAGGACTATGAAGAAGAGGAAGCGCCTGAAGTACCGGAACCTAGAACAGAAAGGGAGAATCAATTTGGATTCGTCTATCATCCTCGAGCGAAACCGTTCAGACCGAACGCATACCCTGTACCAAATTCGGCGCTAGGCGAAGATTTGGCTGAACCGAAATCTTTCGATTCGTTTGGATTACACGAAGGGCTCGCCGAGTCTCTCGTCACTCGATTCGGGTCTTCAGGAAGGACTACATTTATCCAGTCTTTGTCGCTGAACCATTTCTGTACACAAACGGATGCGCCTTCGGGATCTAGGACGTTACTTGGAGCAGAAACTGGAAGTGGGAAGACGTTTGCATATCTTTTACCGGTCTTGCACCATCTCAAGGCCACAGAAACGGAGGAAGACCTTGAGGCGCCTTCCAGGAAAGATATGAGGTTATTACCGCGAGCGATAGTCCTTCAGCCAACACATGAGCTCACACGGCAATCGACAGCCATGGCGAAGAGCTTGTCTCATAATGCAAAGTTGAGCATATTGGGCATGAGCAACTCGCCCGACGGTGGAGTAAAAGGGAGACGAGGCCATGTGGATGTTTTGTTCGGCACGGGAGCTATGACGAGGCGTATGATGGGAATAAGGAAGCCTGGCATGGAAGTGGAAGAGGGCTATCATGCGAATGAGTGGGTGGGAGTGGATAAGCTCGACTGGTTGGTCATTGACGAGGCGGATATCTTGCTCAGTGAGTATCAGCGTGCGCTCCAGTGATCGAGTATAGCTGGCTGACGATACAGGTAAAGATTTCAGGGCAGAGACACTATTGATGATACAAAAAATCACCGCTGCTCGACCAAACGTCAACATCACTCTCTGTACAGCCACCTTCCCCCCTGCCCTGCTCAACCTCCTGAAATCACACGAGTTCCTGCTCAAGACACCATTCACGCATCTTCTCTCCCCCAAACTACACAAATTGCCGAGAAACCTCGAAGCTCGATTTGTACCCCGATCCAGAGGAGATCTCTTCTCCGACGTGGTACAAGAAGTTCGACGAGTTCAAACGGAAGATGCTATCAAGCGAAATCACATGATTGCCCAGGGAAACCCAGTGGAGAAGTCTAAACTGGTCGTGTTCTGCAATCTCGATTCGAGAGTTCGAGCGTTGTCGGAACTGTTGGAAGAAAAAGGGCACCCGAATTTGACCTGGACAAAAGAAGGCGTCAATAGGAAACCGGGATCTACTGGAGCACTTCAGTCATTCTTGCTGGATCCGAGGGAAGCTATGAAAGCAGCTATGAATCCTGGTACGGAAGTTGAGGACGACATCAAGGTCGAAAAGGAACAGGAACAGGAAGAACCCAGGATCCTGATCACTACGGGTATCTTATCCCGAGGACTCGACTTTTCGCCATCGGTATCTACCGTCTTCCTGGTAGATCAGCCCAAAGACATTCTCGACTTTATGCACCGAGCAGGACGAGCAGGTCGCGCTGGACGGAAAGGTCGAGTGGTCATTTTCGGTGGTACCCAAGGTCGACAAGCCGAAGATGGCAAATTGGGTTCGGTCATGCGCGACATGGTACATAAACACGAACGAAGTCAGCAAGCTCTCTGGTTACAAAAGAGGGAAGAGAGGTTACAGATGATTCGTGATCGACAAAAGGAGATTGCAGTCAAGACGGCGAGGAGAGAGGGTGATTTTGGGATTCTGAAAAAGGACGATGTGACAAGAGCAAACGATGGAAAGGAGTACAAGAGGCCCAATGTGGGTTGGAAAAGGGAAGCTCCAGGGTATGGTAAAGTCCAGACCAAGTTGAAAGTGGATAGGATGGTCAAGAAGTACGGAAAGGATAGAGTGAGGAAAGATGGGTGGGTCATTGGCGGGTTCAAGAAGACCTTGGCGCAGGTGAAGAGTGAGGAGAAGAGGCAGAATTCGTGGCCGTGATGGAGTGCATTCCATGTTTCGTTGTATGACTTCCTGATCAGACCTCTCAATTGTAGTCATATGGCATCATCATCGCATCTCCCGTGACACAGTGTGGCTCACTGGCATGCTGCTTGCGATGGAGTATCAGCTTGAGCGGGACGCTCATTGTCCCGAATCCCATATCTTTGACTCTGACAGACACATCGTGACATGAAGACTTGTGCTCAATGTCAAGTGGTGCATCCGCGTCAGATCACTACCGTATCTAGCATTATCCCTTCGTGGATCTAGTCGTCCTCCTGCTTGACCATTCTCATCTCCATCATCTCTTTCATCCTCTTTTCCCTTGCCATTCTAACCTTGTCTCCCGGTGTCAAACCGCCTTCGATGTACAGTTGGCTCAACAACCTGTCCACATCGGGCGTGACGACGTATGAACGGTGAATTTCTCCTAAAACATTGGTGTACTTCTTGTGGGTGTCGAGATGCACAACTTGTTGAATAAACGACGTAGGTACACCCGGCGTGACCTGTACTCAGTGCTGCACCATGCAATTGAAGCAATCGAGTCGAAGATTTAGGGTGAAGGAGGTGGGAGACTCACATTCATGACGATGTCCTCTCCCAGGATCATCTTGACCTTTCCACTCTTCATGACCACCATAGTACCGATCCTACCCTCCGGTGGCGCTTGATTCTTCTTGGACCTCGCTCCGACGAGCGGACCGCTAGCTTGGATGTTTGGCTTGACGTCGATGTTTGGTTTTATATCCGGTTTCTTCTCTCCATTCGATCCATCTTCGATGTTTGTAGCGTCGATAGGACGAGGTTCGAATTGGGGGAAAGACTGCGGGAACTGAAACATGAAGAGTTTCTGATCGGGCGCTTCCTATTTGGTCAGTCACGTATATTCACAGCGATCTGTCGTGAATGAGAGGAGGTACTCACCCCACCCTCAATCTGCACAAAGTCCCCTTCCATCCCTTCTTCTTCCTCTTCACTCTCGCTCTCGCTCAAATCTACCGCCTGAGCCTTGTTCACCTCTTCCTCATCCTCATCTTCCGCTTCTTCCACTCCGCCGTTCCTTGCGAAAGCCCTGACTCGACTTCCTGCATCACCACCAATACTCTCATCCATCGTCACATCTCCATCATCATCCACCGGGAGTCTTCTCGGCAACTTGTCCGGTGAGATTGGCTCATCTTTGACCCTTCCTATATCCTCATCCATCATATCACCCGCCACAGCTGAAGCTCTCGGTTTCTTCTTCTTCTTCATGGATTGCAGCGCACGTTTCAAGTCTGCCTTTTCAGCTTTCGCCTTGGCTTTTTCCTCCTTCGTCCTTCTGTCTCGATATATCGAGGTGGGTGCCGTCCCGCCACTTCTCCACACATTGTCGATATCTACAATATTCCGCCGAGTCTCGTCGTCTTCCCCGGAAGAGTATTGTTCTTCGTAATCAGGCATCATCATACGATGTGCAGCCGCCACCGTCCTTCGAGCATTTCCCTGAGATTCTGAGCGTCAGCATATATTCTCGCGCATTGAATTGATTGAAATTGAGGCATTGGGAGTGAGAAGGGGATTTGGACGCACGTTGTAATCTTGCCGAACCAAAGATACCCACACCGACAGTCTCGGTGTTTACCTTTGCTCCCCTTCCTCCCCCTCTCCCACGGGTGCTGGCCCCTCGAGTCGACGGCCCACCACGTGTAGAAGGCTGCTCAGGTCTTCCACCTCGAGCGGTAGAACCGCCTCGACTTGATGGTCCAGCGCGGGCAGGTGGGGTACCACGATTTGCGGTGTTCAGTTGGGCGGCATCCTTGTCGTCAGCTTTCCCGCAGCATCTGGCCAGCAACAACGTACAGGCTTGATATCTGTTGGTTCTCTGCAATGTCAGCATCAAATCAGATATAGTCCCGTAGGCACGGGCAAGCTCGATCTTGTGGTGAAGTGATGAATTTTCATATGGTGTATGTCATGATGCACGGATGCTCACCTTCGGACGAGGGGTCTCTTTGGCTTGAACTTGAGCTTTGGCGCGGGCACCACCCCACTGCCCGGTCCTTGAGGCGGTACAGATCCCCTCGAGCCATCCGACAAGGCGGGTGTTGATCGAGATGAGAGGGTCTCGCTCGCCAGTCCAGGTCGGGCAGACGACGAAGCGACATTGGGCAATGTTGTGGGCTTGACGTCGGATTCCTCGTCACCTGGTAGAAACAACGCTTCCTTTGATGGTGAGGGAACCGAAGTCGTCGCGGGCTCAGATGTCGAAGGCGCATCAGCAGGTGGGGTTGAAGGGGCAGTTGATGCAGCATTGGCTGCAGCCACGAGGGCTGATCTTCTCGGGGGCATGCTTGCTCGCGGCTCTCTCGGGGGTATTTTCTATCCTCTTTCTGCGCTACCTATCCGCTGGGAGCTTGCAGAAAGGGCGTTGAATCGAAGATGGGGTTTGGACAAGGTGATGAGATGGAATGGTCAGAAATCAAAATTGACTTTCGAGTTTCAGAACTTTTGACTTTGCACCAGTAACTTCGACTCGACCTCAACGTTCGCCCGATCTGCTCAGACTGCGGCGGGCTATCCGGCAGACTGGAAAGATGGGAAGACCAGACGATACGCCAGACGTGAAAGCGAGTAAAGGTTTGGCGTACATCCTCAGGCATGGAGCGGAAAAGGAGGGATTGGAGATTCGGTCAGATGGGTATCTCAAACTCAACGATGTGGTATGTCCAATCGACACCCGTCTGCCCCTCTTCCTTGGTCTCCACGAGGCCGTCAGAAGTAGTTGAATTGGCGAGAGAGTATCGCAAGAGCCCGTGCTGATGTTCACAGCTGGCCCGACCCAAAATGAGGGACGTCGATACAGCCATGGTACTCCGTCTAGTGGCTGAGAATGCCAAACAGCGTTTCGAGTTGTTTTACGGCTACGACCCCAGTCCGCCCCGACCCAAAGTCAGAAAAGGCCAAGGCAAGGGAAAAGGTCGACCTAAGCCGGTCCAGACAGCTGCGACGTCGGTGATAGAGGGTTCGACTTCCGCAGACCCTTCTACGAAACCGGGTCCGGGTACAAGCTCTAGCGATGCAGGGGAGAAGAAGGTGGATGCGGCTCAACTGGATGATCTGTCTGAACACATGGAAAAGGCAAAAGTGTCGACGGAACTTCCGCTCGTCGAGGTACCTCGGCCTGACGACTCCACAACACCTGAAACGGCCACAACGCAAGTGGGGACGGAAGCTAAGCAGCTTGGAGAATGGTTTATACGTGCCACGCAGGGTCATTCGATCAAGTTGGAGTCGGACGCCCATTTGACTCTGGTGTTGGACGATGAGGACGGTCGGAAACGGGCAGGAGTATGTGTTCATGGAACTCGGTGGGAGCTCTGGGAGACGCTCAGTGGGTTTGACCTTTTCTTTTCATTCACTCCGCTCCGATATACAAAGGCGATCGCTTCTCACGTGTGAAAGATGAGGAGATCATCAGGCTGATGCGCAGAATCGACCGGGTTGTCGAGGATGAACCGAACGCATATCCATCTCGCTCCGGCCTTATCAGACCATCCGATTCTTCCTCGGCCCAATTCCACATTGAGGATATACCTCGACCCGTCCAAGCTCATTGCTGCGGGTATACCTCTATATACAAGTCTGAACGGAGTGGTTCTTACTCCAGGGAACGAGAGGGGCGTGGTGGAGAAAGAGTATTGGAGCAAGGCTGAGAAGAAGGTGGACGGTCAGTGGATAGACGTTTGGCGACAAGGAAAGGAGGTCCAGCATGACTAGCTTGAGCCTTCCGGCTGTGCTACCTGTAATGCTGCATGACTACAACTACCCCCTTTCTGCATGATCGGTAATGATTAATCCCTTGATATACCTAGATCAACGCAGATTCTTTAACCTTTCGAATCGCTGCGCCAGCTCCTCCTCCGGTGTCAATTTCTTTGTCACTGCGGGTACTGATGCCGATGTGGGTGTCGACTGTGCTGGGGCTGAAGTGGGTTCGGCAGTATCCTTCTCCTGTGGGACCGATATCGCTTCTTTGACCCTTTCTCCAACCCCTCCACTTGCCCCATCGTCCTCGTCATCCTTCTTACTCCCATCCTCCTCATTCTTCCCTTCAGCCTGTTTCGCACTGAGATTCTCCTCTTCAGCCGACGTCGAAGTGGGAGGCTCTGGCACCCAGTTGACCCCGTACCCTTTGGCGATTTCGTACAGATACGCATCCACCAATTCTTGTCCCGGAGTAAATAAAGCAAGCTTGCTTCGTATCCTGGCAGGCACAGTCTCGGGGGGATCGTCGCTCTGTTGTAGGGAGAGTGAGAATGCACGGCCGTACTGGTTATCAGCCTTGGCGTGCCAGGTCGCGTGAGGAGCTCGAGACTCGCCTTGTGCATCAACATTTCTCGAAGGACGTGTAGCTCTTTCAGCTCTGTTCGAGGTGCTGCGTAGACGATGGAGCAGACTGCATCTGATATACTACCCTCAGGTTCAGTTCCACTGTAATCAGTAGTGATCTCCAATCCCTCTGAGCTCTAAGCCAGCGCCAGACCCGACTCACCTAGACGCATCTAGCAGTCCGAATCGAGCTTGTAGTAGCTCTGTATACAGCTGACCGCTCAGCCTGTCACCTCCATGAGACACAAGAGGGAAACACACCTCGAGGAGTTCAAGCAGTTCAACATGTATATCATCCTGGATCAACCCTTCCACTCTGATCTTGGCGGTCTCCACCCGTCCCTTGAGTAGTAGATCCGCGATCTCTCTCCTTGATTTCTTTGCGAGAGCCAATTTCTTCTCTTGGAGTGTTCGAAGACGTTGTATGGAGAGTTTGAGCTGGACCTGGATCGTTAATGTCTGCGAGTAGAGAAGGACTCGGTGTAGAGGAGCTGACCTTTGTCCTGGCAGAGTTCCAGGGCACCATTCTTCTTCCTTACGGGCCACTTGCAGGTCTTGAAAGGTTGACTCTGAGGCCGCAATGAAGTGCAATGAGTGATAGGATTGAGTGGACGAGTTGGAAGAGCTGTTGACGACTGACGATCTCGGTTAATCTGTTTATCCGGGTTGATCGCATCTGCTCAACGATCCTGCCAGGGGCGGACGACAATGGGCTTTCGTCAATGGTACGGTGAGTTAAAAGCTGTCTGATCCGAATGTTCCTGGTTCTTACAGCTTGCTCGGGAGATCTCTGGATGTCCAAAGGCTATTTTCTCCGGGTCCGCGATGTTAAACGCCTCGCAGAGACTCTGCTAGCCACAATCATTGTCCGACGTACAATGAGGTCAAGGATCAGAAAGCAAGTCTGACTACCAAAAGCTCCCTTGGCGAGGCAGCTGAAAGATCGCGGGGGGAGGAAATGCAGCTTGGATACATCCGTACAAGTGCATCTGCAACACCCTTATCTGCTGAGGACGGGCAGAGTTGCCACTAGCATCTGTCAGTGGAGGGGGTATTGTTGTTGACATTGGGAGAAAGACGAATTGGGCAGATATACCTGCCCGCCGGATGGTAAGTGCTTCTTTAGGATGCTCCTAAATTTTAGGTGCAAGGAATGTTCCGTACATCAGTGTGAGATGTGTTGATCGGGAACCGATTTCGGGATGCCAAAGTACCGCAGTATTTGTAGAATCTCAGCCTCCGCTCGAGAACGGTCTGAAGATGCAAAAGACTCCGGCAAGCTCATACTCTCAGTTCGGCATTTCTCATGGGACTTAGGCTAGTGAAGGGGCCGAGACATGCATTGAAGTCTGGGACTCTTCGATATGGGAAAAGTGCCGAATCGCGTCGTCCCAACAGATTTTCTTCGGCGACAAAACTATGATTATAGTCTGACTGAACCTATGAAGGAGCCTCGACCCGGTCGAAACGCTCAGATTCGCAGTGAAATATCGCACTGGTATCCATCGGCTTTCGAGCCGAATGTCCAGCAAGATCCTTTGTCGACCTCCTGCCACAGCCAGATCAGCAGGATTCCGTGATCGCCTGTTGCTCCTTTGATGTGCGAGACGAGTCGGTTATAGGCTCAATCTCACGGGGAAGTTTACGATCTCCTATACGTTCCACTCGTACCCATTGGACAAGCTGGACGCCGTTGCCGGTGCACCTGCAAAACAGCCGAGGCTCGCATTATGGTCGCTGACTCGCCGTCCCCTCTGCCATCTACCCCGACACTGCAACCCTCGAAATCGCCGAGCAATCATGCGCACACGGCACCTTCTTCGCCTTTGTATCAGCTGAACCCTACCAGCCTAGCACCCATTGCCCCTTCTCACCGTGCTAGCGTTTCCATTCACTCATATTCCCCTCCCAACTCTGCGATCTCGACTCTGGCCCTCCCACAAGCCATCTCTCTTCTGCCTTCCCGGCCGGCTGTGATTTTCCCTCGTCAGAAGTACATCTCGGCGAAAATCTCCATCACACCCATGACCTCCCTGCTTCGTCCGCCTTCTCCATCGTTGGTGGAGACTTTACCTAGGTCTATGAAAGATCTGCAGACTTTGGGCGAATCAACCGCCAGACCGCCTTTGAGACCTGAAAGTCTGGTCGGGAGTACCACGGTTAAAGGCGGGAGTATGGATCACCATGCGAGGGAGTATCAAGCCATCATTGACCGTCTGAGAGCCAGCAATGCAGAACCGACCCTTGATCAACAAACGGCGAAACCGGTCAGGATTGGTGAAGGACTGCCTGGGGAAGGGAGACAGCGGGTGGATGAGATCGAAGTCGAGTGGTGTTGGTTCTGCCACGATGAGTATCCAAGGGGAGAGATGGTGCTTCAGACTCTGGAAAAGGACGGGCAGCAATGGGTATGTGGTGGATGCATCACGCAGAATCATATGCGTCAATCAGAAGGAAGCACAAGATGGGGGTATCTTGACGGAGGAGCGGATGGCTTGGGCAAGGTGGATATCAGTATGGTCAGAGGTAACCTGAGCGCAATGTCGTAGACAGTCTGTACTCTATGGACGGTTGTTGTGCAGCTTCATCAGAATAGCCGTGAGCGAGCTAAAGCAGCTTGTCATGTGAGTATGGCCTAAGATCATCGCTCTTTATTGGTCTTGCTTAGTGATCAATCTGTCTTCGAAGGGTTTCGGTCGGCGAAATTGCGAGAGAGGTCAGGCAGATTAAGCCCAGCGAATCTTGAAGGTCTCTGAAGACGGGCAGACGATATCCCTGCATGCGATGAACACTCGGCGAGGCATCTGATAGTCAGGTAAGCAGAAACTATTTTCTCATTTAGCAAGCCATCATCGATGGTGACACGGGAAGGTGCAGGGATGTCAGAGGGTGATATGATACAGTGTCGAAATCGGTCCTCGGTCAGCAAGATTTATTTCGCGATTCCACATCTACTGTCGATCAGTCCCTACATCGAAATGAGCACCTCGACGACGCACCTGTATAGATCAGCTCTCCGAGAGCTCCGCCTGGCGGTGAGACCAAGTTCCAAAACACCACGGAGTGGTAGCTGACTTGTAGTCTCGCAAATCCAGAGCTACCCGATCACCCGTTGTTCAGAGTCATCTCCGAGAAATCGTCGCTTCATCATCATCTTCCAACGTCGCTGCCTCTCTTACTGAGATACGCGACTTTCTGAGGTCAACGAGGATACATGCTGTAAGTTAATACCAAGATAGATTCGGCTCCAGCTGATATGATAGGAATTACTGAAGAGGTATAACCCTATTGCGGACATGACAGAAGAGGAGAGGATACATGCTACAGCTAGAAGAGTCGGTCTGGATACACCTATGGAGTACAAATCATGAGCCTACTGAGCATTCTGTCCTCGCATTACGAGCAGGGTTGAGCGACGGGACGGAGGACGAGGGTGGATTAGCTGGACCACCTGGATGATATGATCTCATGCATTATGACTTTCACAGGCAGATGCCATGTCCTTCTGTCATTCCGCGCAGAGCTGTTGGAGCTCCCTGCATTGTCGTGTCGCACAGCATGGTTGCTGCGAGGACAATCCCCTCGGTCGACACCAAGGATCAGCGCACCTCGACGTCACTTCTCGACGTTGACCTCTACCTCCTCTACCTCCTTTCTCTCTCTCTTCTCTTTCCATCACACATCGTCTCTGACCTGGAACGCTCACACACTCACACTACCAGGCCTCGCATAGCATCGTACATCTCCTCCATCTGTCGACTCTACAAGATGTCCGACATCACTGCTCCTACCTCTTCTCCTCTCGCTCCATCACAATCCCCTTCCGCCGCTCAGGACCCTCTAGCATCAACCACTGCCCCTCTTCCTATCCCTGGTCGATCTTCAGCCCTCTCACCCCCGCTAGACCCCTCAAAGCTCAACCAAAACCCTGCCGACCTCCCGGCTCCTCCACCCAAAGAAGGTCCTCCTGAGCCTACCGCACCACTCCGTTCACCTGAGTCTGGGCCTCACGACTCGGCTTACCTCGATACGGGAATCTCGGAATCGCCGTCTCATCCGACTGTAGCGGAAACGGGGGTATTATCAAGCAGCGTAGGTGGATCAGGAGGACCTAAGAGTGGTCAGTTGAGGAGAAACGAAGCGGGCGCTAAGGGGGAGAAGGAGATCATAAAGCTGGGAAGTCTAGGTGGGGAGGGTCTCAAGATCAAACCGCCTGTTGGATCGCCAACCACCGAGAATGGTCAATGAGGGAAAGATCAGCCCCGCAGGGCCGCAAGGCTAGGATCCTGTAGGTTGCATTGTTGAAGTGGAACACGAGCTGACTCGCAGTCGACTGAGCAATTACTTGTAGCAAACCCGCGGCCTGTGAAGATAGGAAGAAGACTTTACGCGTCAGGCATATGCGATGTAAGATAATGCAGACTGGACTATGCAGTGCAACGCCCAATAACATGAACGCGCAGCCTGACGGGAGTCTCCTGGATTGAACAGCCAGCCTGACACTGTTGAATGGCACGAGAACAGTGACATTTCTTCGCTCACTTTTGCTATCATAAAGGCATCATCAACTTCATCATTATCATCATTGTCGTTGACGCAGTGATAAGGCGTGTCTCTAGTCTGAACATTCAGATTGTCCGCTTCCCCTCATTCCAGACCGCTTTGACTCGAGGGAATCGCAGGCTTGTTCCACTCTCTCTACTCGCCGACTCGCTCTCCGAGAAGTACTCTACTGTAATCTGCTTACCGACCTGCAACATGAGCTGACAGAGGGACCACACATTGACTAGCTCACAATCAAAGAAGGATCTTTGGCAAATTGGATCCTTTCCTTTGGAGTGAACCCGCTTCCCACCGCGACTCTATGCCCCTTGTGCTCGATCCAAACATTCTTCATGGCTTCGTAAAAGGCGTATACCCCATCTATTGGCAACCTCTGTTCTGAAGTTTCAAGATCAACCACTGTATATTCTGCGTCCTGCAGTTTCTTGAACTTCCTGATGTCCGCTCTGGGCATTAGCGACAGTTTTACACCACTAGCAGGGGGGCATACGATCGTGTTCCCTTATAAGGAACATCCGCACGGAAGATCAACCCTTCCCATCCTTCATTCATCGCTCTTTCCATCATACCATCCACATCTCCGGGCTTCATTGGCCATTGCACCAAAGCCCTCACCTTTGGCTCCTTTGACTCCATCATCATCTTCGCTCGTAACCATTCTGTCAATTCCCTGGTGATCTCCGCTCTCTTCCCGAAGGTGTTACCAAGGCCTTGATCCGGTAGCGCTTTCTGGGCATGTACTTCCGCCCATGATAGTGTGTCGAACAAAAAGTACATTGGATTCTCCATCGTAGCGTGCCGCTTGACCATCGATACAGCGGATGCAAAGTCTTCGACGAGTCCATCATTCTCCCACAAGGCACTGGCGCCGGTGCCGTCGTCGCTTATCCGGACAGGTTGAGATCCAGCTTTGACCATCACGCAAACCTCTCCGTCCAGCACGAGACGCTTGATGACCCCTTCATCCTGTTGTTCAACAAGGACAGGATCTTGGTCTAGGATCGTTCGCAGGCTGGGGTAATCTTGGATATGTACTAGCTGCGATTCCAGCTCGTCGAGGGAACCAAACTCGTTGCCTGACCGGGAGACGAATCGCGCTTCGTCGAAAGTGATGGGCTCGGAAGAATCGTGAGGGACATGGAAGTCGAGTAGAGCTATGACCCGTACTCCGTCGAGCTTGCGTGAGGCGTACCAGTTGGAAGCCCGTTTCTGGAGGTCTTTGAGCTGATGAGGGGCTATAGTCGTACCGAGTGCGCAGCTGAAGCTCTTCAGACCGTCGTTGACATCTCTCCCCGTGACTATAGGCGCTGCTGCAGATGTGTTAGATGGTGAATTGGCGGTTTCCGTGCTTCGTTCTTTAGAGGGATTCACCTCATTGTAGGAGCTCATCGACGGGGGTCCGGGGAACGGTCCGGGAGAGACAATCTCCTCGGCCGGCTTGGTATCATTCTGAAGATCCGGCCATCGTACCCCAGCAAGTACCTTCAGCCCTACTCCCGCTTTGAGGTTCCTCTCCACCAACAACCAAAATGCCTCTTCGGCTCGTACCACAACCCTGGCTTGATCACCGTCGCTCTCGCTCTTGTTGGATTCGCTATAGTCTTGATCGAGCAGCACATTGGGTCTTGAGACGGCGGGAGTAGTTTCTCCTGCTCTTGCACGATGATATAGGCTGTACGCTTGACTGATATGGCCGAGGAGGAAAATCGTAACGTAGTGATAGGCGTAGTTGCCGGTGATACTTCTCCCCTCCAATTTTCGGAGTATACCCATGAGTGAATCTCCGGCCGCCTTATCCCATGTGATACTGGGGTCTTCTGGGTGATTTATCGTTCCCGTCTCCTCGGCTTGACGGATTCTAGCGTCGTTATAGTCGTAACATGCCTGCTTGGTGACGTGAAATCGCGTTTTAGGCCCAAGAGCGCTAAATCGTCAGCGAAGAATTCAGAGGTCCGGGTTCTCCTACTCACTACTCTATCAGATCCCGTAACCTGGTGTACTCAGCTATGATGAGTTGTTTCTGTTGGGGTTGATTGGTCCGACGAAGCCGGTCTACCATCTCGGAGACGGTCAACAATTGCTCGATTGTTGCCGATTTTTTGGGGTCCCCTTGTAATTGCATAGGTTCGGCACCCAGCCGTCCGTATATGCTGGAACATTTTTCCATCGCCTCGCTACCCGCAAAAGCGGTCTTGCTGTCGCTGGTCGCGTACCGCTCGAGTGACAACCTGAGGTTCTGGATCGCAGGTCGACATAGGCTGGTCATCCGCCGACCACCCAGACTTGACCTTGCGGCAGCTCTCATGGTGACGAGCAGAGCTCAAATGACAGCCGCTCGAGGTCGACTTATATGCCAACGAGGCTGATGAGACTGAGCAGGAGCATGGATAGCGATGAATGATGAATGAGCGAAACGAGAAGCTGAAGCTGACAATCCCGTCACAACAATGGGGCTCCACTTCACCCTCCTTCTTGTGGCGCATCGACAATCATGTACAATGATGCATACGAAGACCAGCTCCGATCGACCGACGAAACAGATGATATGGAAGCGATTGCAACTTTCCCGCTCGAGCTCGGCCTACTCAACAAGCAAGAGAAGAATGGTAAAAACGTAAAACCGAAAGAACGAGTGGGGAGAGAGGGAGTCGCCTGGAGCAAGCGGTGACCGATAACGAGGCATAGACAAGCAAAGAGGTGGTGAAGAATTCACTATAAAGACTAATAATGGGTCATCCTGTCCTAAGCTGAGACTTGAATCACTCACCGGGCTGTCAAAGACGACAATGCCGCTGAAAGAGGGACCATCGATTGTTTCGACCTCGGGGTGAAGCTGATGCCGATGCAGTATCTGACGCAGGATAGACTCCGACATATACGGTCGCGGTCAGTCCAAGAGAACAGGTGCAAGGTGCAGGGCCAAAGTAGGAGCGCTTGACACGGCAATTTGTGCAACACAATCTGGCGGTGCTGATACCTGATACCTGCAGCCCGTCGCAACAAGGTGTCTTGTTCTTGTCGGCACTTGAAGCAGAATCCACGGCAAACATCTCCCCGTTTCCCACCTCGATAATGCCGACCTCGGTGACAACCTGCACAAGCATATCTGTATTCCCGCACTTTGGTAGTATCTACCGCTGTTTTCCCATCCGCTTCCCAGCGAGAGATGGGAGGACCGCGAGTCTACCCGCACCTGCAAGGAATACTCCGGTCGCTGGCCCATCCCAATGGGTCGACAGCCCTCGACATGAACCTCCGCACATCCCACAATCGGCGAGGAAGCTCGAAACTCCACTAAGGAGGATCCTTTCGAGACGAAGAAGGGGGATGTACCCGGGGGATGACCAAGCCCACAGGCCGTGATCGATGTCGCATTGGAAGGGGATACTCTTGTATATACTCCTTCATCTGTCCATAACGTGTCCGCCTTTAACTCATGCTTATCACGGGCCTCCCAGTCCGACCAGCGCAGGTGCAGACTCGCTTTGTGGTGGTGATTTAGAAAAAACGGTTTGTAATGCCCCATTACAAAATGATTTCTAATGGCTTTCAACCGAGTTTTGTGCCTCGCTCTGGAACATCGCACCCACCCTTGAACCAGCTATCTGGCGACTGAACACCTCATCACCCTTCGCGTTAAGGACAGAGACTCACTGGGGCCAACATGGACATGGACGATGATGATGCTTTCCTCTACGGCGACGAAGAGGAGGTCACTCAACAGCCGACTACTACAGGTGAGTTCTGGCGAGGTGCCTGCGAGTCGTACTGACGATGCAGCTCCCGCAAAGGATGTCAAGCCCGATACGTCGCTCTCGGCGTCCATGGCAGCGTGAGCTTGCCCGTCAACTGACTTGATGGGGTAGCTTATGATCAGATCCCTCGCGGCATACGGGATAGACCCCACTACGGCTGTCGCAGCTGAAAACCCGGAGGATGGAGGGGTAGAAGAGGAAGATCCAGAGGACGAGGACGAAGACAGTGATAGTGACGAAGACGACGTCAAGGTGGTCTTTAACACTGGCGCACAACGTCTCGACTTGAGGTTGGTGGACTCGTGCGCGCGCTGCATCGGAATACTGATGTGTAGGAAACCTCAGTCTCAGCCTAGCAATATCATTGGTGTCGGTAAATGGGCGCACACGTCCACCGGGACGGCTGCACCCACTGTAGCTACGCCTAACGCTGCACCTGCGACTCCGAGAGGTGAGCTCAATCTGACGGCGACATCGGATCATAGCTGACCTGTAGTGGTCGCGCCTACAGCAAACCAGACGACAGAATACACGCCGACAAGTCGACCAGGTACGACACCCACCCCGGCCCTTACATCTATCGTCCAAGCACCCCTTGTCAACCCCGCAATCCCACTTTCAGGCGACGAAGGGACAGCACCGAACATTGCCTTACCCTCTTCTTCCTTACCCCCTGTAACGTCTCATTCGTCGTACAAGATTGATCCGGAAAATCCAAGCGGTATCATTCCCAGTACAGGAAATTCGACCTATGATATCGATGTAGCCCAATTCGAAGGCTCTGGTCAACCATGGAGGAGACCTGGGAGCGATATTCAGGATTGGTTCAACTTTGGTTTTGACGAAGTCACATATCCAAAATTCCTGCGATACAGGCAGGAAATGGAGATTGGTAGAGCGGCTCTGGTACGTTCACATTTGGCCTATTTGTCTGTGTGCAACGTGGGTGTGGATCTGATGACAGATGAACATGCCAATGGGTGGTATGAACCCTGAAATCGCACAAATGTTGCACCTTCCAAACCCGATGATGGCGATGAACATGGGCAACATGAATCAGATGAACCAGATGGCCCAGCTCAATCAAATGGGTCAGATGGCGCAGATGGGTCAAATGGGCAATATGCCTTTCACCCCTCAGCAGATGCAGGCGATGCAGCAGCAGATGGGAATGGGAGGAATGGGCATGGACGGGATGATGATGCAGCAACAGCAGCAGCAATTCCAACAACAACAACAACAGATGCAAGGACAACAAGGGCTTGGACAAATGCAAGGTCAACCTATGCATCAGCGATCTGGTGAGTCTCCGATTCGCCTATATGGTAATGATACTGACGGCAGCTTCGCAAAGGATGAGCGCGACGCCCGCGCCCGGTCAGACTACAGGGGAGGGCGGAGAGGAGGTGAAACAAGAGGAAGGAGCCGACAATGTGAGGTCTCTAAGTCTCAATCGAAATTTGAGCTGATGTCAGGCCGCTACCATTCCGGAACCTGCACCTCAGGCTCAAAGAGGTCAAATACCCCTTCGAGGTATGCCTGCCGGTCGCGGCACAGCGATGCGTGGTCGAGGCGGCGGTGAGTTCCTGCTGGAAAGGAGACAATCTCAAGCTGACTACTAGCGATACCCAGTGGACCTCGAGCAGGCGTTGCTCTCCCTGTAAATATCCCCAAAGGACCGAAAGCTGGAAGATTCAAGGACAAGGACAAGGTTGAGAATGCCACCAGCGATCTCAATTACGGCGACGAAGAGAGCTCGTATCCTGCTTCCAATACGAACACTGGCGGAGGCGCAGCATCTCGAGACAATTCCCCAACCAAGTCTGATCGAAGGAGTAGATCTAGGCGACAGCGGGAGCGAAGCTACGACGACGGTTACGATTCCAGGGATTCTTATTCTTACCGAAGTGACAGGAGTGCATCGCCAGGTCGAGATAGGGAACGGGACAGAGATCGGTCGAGGCGGAGCTCAAGAAGGAATAGGGACAAAGATGAGGACGATTACGACTCCAGAGAGAGGGAGCGGGACAGAGGGGACAAGAAAAAGGATAAGCGGAAGCGGGATGAGGCAGGCGGTTCTGGAAATGTCTTGGGTCCAGGAGGCTGGGCTACAGACGAAGAGGAGGAAGCCAGGCCAAGGTCTGTCCGAAAATCCAAAAGATCGTTGCGCAAGCTCACATGACAAGGCGGAAGAAGAGCTACGATTCGGAAGAAGAGGATCGGTACGCGAGAAGAAGCAAAAGGCGATGAGAGGTTAGACAAGCTCTTGCTGTTGCTTTAAATCACGGCTGTGTGATATGCACTGTTTCAAAATGACATCTATGACAGACAGCGAGTTCATCGCAGCTAGGAGAATATGAGATGATCGAAAGACCAAGCGGTTTAAGCGGAAGGGTTTTGCGACCTGAGCTCATCGTGCTCCTCGATGGACCCATCACACTCCCATGGGTAAGCCAACCAGACGTCGGGAGTGTCGACCGCAGAGAAGTACTGCACCGACTCTGGCAGATCCCCGACCTTTGGCTTGAGCCTACATGTCAGTTCTGTTTCACCTGGTGAATGTGGATATAGGCTCACTTGTTGTGGACGACAAAGATACCGAGCTTGGTCTCGCTTCTCAATCTCTCCCTCTCTTGTTCATCCTTGACCTCTTCCAATTGAGCGTCAATATCACGTTGAAGTTCTCGGATAGTGTATTGGAGGGTGGTTCGAGTATCGTCGACCTCGTCGACTACCAAGATTTTTCGACCGAGCAGACCTCCATGGTTCAAGTTTGTTCCGAGCTACACATCAACATGGACCACAATCCCATACGTGTGACTTACAGTGGAGAAATCGAGCCATTGTGTTCGTCGAACTTCGGTACCGACCTGTTCTGCGATCTACGAGGTCAGTCGGCATCCAAATGATACGACATGGGTGGGTGTGGGAGGTGAGGAGGAAGGGTAGGAGAACAACATACACCACCCATGGATTCGTACAGCACCAAACCGACAGCTTGGATTGGGATATTCCTCTTTTGTCCCTTGTCGTCTACTTTACAGAAAGTTCGAAGGATTCGAGCGGGGATGAAACCTCCTCCTCCAATAGCGATGAATAGTGTTGGAGCTAGTATCAGCTACAAACCCAGCGAGAGATGCCAAGTGTGGAAGGCCCAAAGGATCAACTTTGGAGCTCGACTCACCAAATTCAGACTTGATCTTCTCTGCGCTGGCTTTGATGGCGTTGTGAACGTCGTTGTAGCTCAGACGGATCCTGTAGATAAGCGGGAGTCCACTGGCGAGTTTCCGCAAATTTGAGGCAGTCTCGATAAGCTAATGCAGAGAACTTACATTGGAACATCGGTAGCTGCGGCTCCCATTTTGGCTGATTCTGCTGTAGACGTGTGAGGGTGTTTGATTGGAATGAGGGACGGTCTGCCAAGGTGGTTGAGGGTGGTGGTGATAGCAACTTTTGTCAAAATTCCTACGCGAGGCCGAGAGCATCAACCAGGCTTACCAACCCCTATCAGAAGTGAACGCACACCTCAAATGCATGGACTGTGTAGCCTACATTTAGATATCTTTCAGGCATACATGCACCTACAGCACCTGCTTCGCACCTTCCTGGATGCATAGCCAGGGGTACTCTAGGTCTATTACCTTAGGCAGACTATAGCGGTGATCGCCGCCACTCTTGCACATCCGATCACCTCGACCGAGGCTGATGAAGGATCATCTACACCTTCACCCTTCACATCATGTCTCTATGCCTTACTTGTTACTCTTCTATCAATACTCCCGAGCCATATCGAACGCCATGTTGTGTCAATCCGATCTGTACGCGATGTCTGGCGAAAAATCCCAGATTGAGGGAATATAACCCTTGTCTGCGGTGTGGCGACCTTACCACCGCTTCGGGGATCGATCGGGTCAGAGCTGGTCGAATACGAGCTGCAGATACGCAGAGGAGAAGCGAAGATGTGTTTAGGATAGACGATGAGGACGAAGATGAGAAAGGGATTGAGGACAGGCCACCAGCCTATGATGAGCTTGAAGCCGGGCAGGATCGAGTGGAGGCCGAAGATGTTAATGCCGATCGACCGGGCGATGTGGGCAGCAAAAGCATGGACGAAGAAGAGAGGGAAGATGTGGAATTAAGGCATCCAGTGGGAAGGGGTGATACGATCCTGTCCATCGCTAGGCGATATGGAGCAGATGTGAGTGGGCCATATCTTTCTACACCTGTGGCTGATCTGTAGCCGCACGAAATACTCAAACTCAACGGGCTTCCTCCCAGTGTCCTTTCGACCCAACCTCACCTTTTGCGTACCCGTAAAACACTCGTGATATCTCGACGATCCGTCTTAAAGTCCAGAATACCGAGTACGACATTGTTCAACTCAACATTTGACGCGGACGACGCTCAATCGGCTGACGACGCGAAAGAAGAAGCGGAGAGGTTGAAGAGAGAGCGAGAGAGAGCAGTAAAGAGGTTCCAACTCATGACGAAATCGGTGGATCCTCGTATTGGCGATGCGTATATTTCTCTATCGGAATTGGACGAGTCGAACCTGGACCACCTATCTTCTTTGGAGATTGATAATTTATCAGAAGGAGGAGAGAACAAGGGCAAGAGGCAGATCCCGTCCGCGGGGAATAGGGAACAGAGAGCGCTTGATGCGTTTTACGATGATGAGAATTGGGAGAGTAAAGTGGGCGGACCAGAGAGGACGAAAAGGGGAGGATGGAAAACGGTCGGTCCTTCTGTCAACATGGGAGTCAAGGTATAGATAGAACCGAATGACCAAGCAGGTGGCCGGGTCCGTTGTTGTTGTTCCGCTCTGTAGCGATATTTGTCTTGTATCGTATCTCATTCATTCACGGTTCGGTGCCTTCCGTATTGGTCTTACTCGAAACACCACTGAGTGTAGCAATTCTCGCAAAGGTAGACTATGCAGCCAATCGCTCGACTCCCAGCTTTTGGCTTTGATTTAACCAATATCTGACTTGCAAGTCGGTCAGGCACTGGCTTTTTCTATCGACTCATTCAAGGTCACCTATGATGAGTCGAGGCTCGATGATTTGAGCATCGGCCGCTTTCCCAGGGTCACTCGCACGAACTCCCGACTTAGCCTGCTTCGTCGGGAATGAAGCGGGGGAGCTGGTCACTTTTATATATACTGAAGATTTGGGTCCACTCATCAGCACTCTTCGGAATGTTGTCTCTTTTTCGCTTGGTTTGCTCGGTCCGTCATTCATATCAACGTTACCAGCGGACCCAGAGCGCGGGCGGGAGGCAGATGATGGAAAGGCACCGTTCGCGGCAGAAAATGGAGGTGCGCTGATCATGTCCTGTGGCATGGCGGACTTTGCGCTACATACGACTGTCCGTCACTGCTATGTCTCGTTATGCGTGTGAATAGCAGTAATTGCACTGGAGCCTGCAGAGACGTGTCTGATACAAGTGAGGAATAACCACCGAGCAGAGTATTCGTAGTCGACTTTGAGTTTTGCGGATGATCCACCAGGCACCACCACACCGGCTGCCCAAAAAAACGTGATTCAGGCACCAACTCGATCTGGCCACGTCCAACTTGCCATAGAGGACATAGGTTGCTGTATAGAGACCATTCTGCGTGTAATCATCATCATCAGCTCCTGATCTCACCATGCCAGATCTTCTTCTCGCCCCATACAATGACTCGATGCGACTCGGCCAGGGGTTCAACTCGTTCCTCCAAGTACCTTGCATTATCAATGCCGTCTCCTATGACGCGGACAAGGTGGTCGTCGAACGATCTGAAGCAGGGCCAGAGGGAAGGAGTCAGGTCGTTTCGTATTCAACTCGCTTTGTCGAAAAGATTTCAGACGTGGTCAAAAGCATGAACATCAGCCCGGGAAGTGCCATCAAAAGTGGTAGTATAGGGATTGGGGGAAACTCGTGCAGCGTGGATGAAGCCAAGTTTTCTTCATCGGATCTTAATGCCATGGTCTCGGTCAAGGTGAGTGTTTAGTGCATGCATCGATAGAGCTGAAAGGCAGGTCATCAACCGCATGTTTGCTTTCGAAACGGTCTGAATACAGTGCTAACGAGAAGAAACGACGCGTCTGGTGGACGCGAGATTGTAAGGTCCAGCAAAGATTTTAGCTAACCTTCGAGCAAACCTATCGAGAGTGTCAAGCATGACAATGAAAAGTTGTTTGACATTTACGGGGACTGCTACATTTCTGGCTTTATTGAAGGAGGGGATCTGCATGGTATCGTCTCCATCAAGGTGCTGAACGCTTCAGACAAGAGTGACATCGAGCAGACGTGAGTGTGCAGCCCGAAAGACAGTTCTGAGGATAGCATCAAAGGCCATATGGATGGTGCATCCATACCACCCATCGAAATTACCCTGGGAGGAAATGCGGGATCGTCATCGTTCAATGCTGCGCTCGGACAGACCGAGACGACTGTGACCGTGAATTGGTCTGGAGGCGGTCAAATCAAGCCAGGTACGCGTATGTCCTTAGGAATTCCTGACCGCAGACGACGAAGAATGGACCCTCGACAATCTGATGAAGGTCGCTGCGTCGTTTCCCGACAAAGTCGCAGCTTGTCCGCAACGGACCTGGGCTATCCTCACCAAGTACGACAACAATCGCGATTTCGTGGCATGGGCAGAAGAGAACAAAATTTCTATCCCCCAGTATCAACGCGCCGATGCATACACTTTCGACCTCCTCGACAGGTTTATGGAAGACAAAATTCTGATCAGTCGTGTTCAGAGCATCCTCGCGGACCCGCTCGGACACGTCACCAGTCCCGTTGCCGACGCCATTCCCGTCTCGGTCAAGACGCTCATCGAACAAAGGCAAAAGATGAAGAAGCAAATGAACCTGATTGTCCAGGTCGTCGATAAGATGTGAGTCGCGGTGCTTATAGTCGTGCTCATCAAAAGCTGCTTGGCACCGGCCGATGTAGATAAGATCAAGGAAGATCCGCAGTTAAAAATCGAAGCTCCCGAAACTTGGGCGACTCGACTGCCGGTGCGTCAGGCTATTCATATATGATCCTGGCTCACATCAGGTCCACAAAGTCGCAGACAATTGATTGACACCGAGAGAACACGTTGTGCTGGGAATGCCGTGTGACATCACCAATGTGCAGGACTCGCCGGCCGGCATAGAGGAGCCAGCATACCGACCGAACGAGGTTCATGTTGCCAAATCTCAACTAGATGTACCGAATAGGATTTGTTCGATACATCTGCTGGTCCGACGGCCGGCACAACGCGAGGACTTGTAGGAAGGAAACCTATAGGAAAGATCCTAAGAGCGGTCTTGATCGATGGCGGAAACGACGGATGCGGAGCAAGCTCGACCAAGTGGGGTCGTGACTCGGCGGAGATGATAGGCCAGATCAGTCGCAATCACACTCAGTAGAATGTTAAGGATGGCATAGAATGGATAGTATATGACGCTTGAGTCATTATGCATTGGGATGCGGATCAAGAAGTTCCCTCGCAGTCCGTCATAAGCGAATGAGTTCTAAAGAGTAGGAGGCATGGAGATGTTCATTAACGACATATCTCGAGCGAGAAAAATGGCAGATACCTCAGATACGACACGGACGACCTTCATTCCATGACGACCATGTACTGCCCCAACTGGGAATCGATCCCCGACGACATTGAGGGCAAAAATTTTCAGCGTCAAAAACAAAGAGGACGAGGTCAAGGGCAAGCCAGCTTTTTCACACTGTACCTGTCCGGCGTCGTTGTGCAAGAATGGTTGAGGGAATAGCAGGATACAGAGAGGCATTTCGGTGCTTCTGTGGAAGGTTTGGAGCGGAAGAAGCAGTATGACGCCTCAGGAACCACATTGATCACGCATTTACTCGAAGCACAGTGGGAACAAGGAGCGGAGCTGGAAAAACAGGCAAGAATCTCAATGACGCCGATCCGGATGACGACAAGCTCAAAAAAGGAATCGACCCAGGCCCAAAGGCGAGAGAGAGAGAGGAGAAGACGTGCCACATATGGGAAGAACGGACAGGACAGAAAGACCTGTGGTTGAGTTTGCAGGGATTATAGTAGAGGTTCTCTCCATTGGGATCTGTTATCACTTTGAAATAATCGGACCGCCTCGGCCCGAGATAACAAACCATTCTTGGACCCATACTCGTATGGATCAACACCATATTGTTCACCGTTGACTCACATCAGTCAGACTCAAAAATGTCTGACAAGCACACGATTCTACTTGGGACGCATGATCATTTCATACATACAGTCCAGTTCGACCTCACCGAGAGAACCTTGAAGCACATTACCAAAACTCGGACGGCCGAACACCCCAGTTGGCTCACCCCTCACCCGTACGTCCCCATTGTCCGATGTACACTGATATAAGGGTTCACAAGGATATCATCTACGCCAATGGGCATGTAGATGGGAAGGTGTTTTGTATCAGAGTCAACCCAGATGGGAGTTTGGAAGAGCTCGATGAAGCTTCATCGGGCGGCACGGGACCTACCCATCTTGCAGTCTCCCTAGATCACACATCGCTTCTCATCGCTCATGTGAGTGTAGTCCCCCTCCTGGTCGATGAAAGGGGTCGAGGTAGAAACTGAGTGTAGTACGGTGCAAAAGACGATGCGTCTTTAGCTGCGTTGCGTATAGATCCCCAAAATGGCCGATTCCAAGAGACTTCCACTCAACCTTCAAATCGCTTCTTACCGCCTTACACACCTTCATCCCACCCTCGACTGGACGCACCACACGTACATCAGGTTCTGGTGCATCAAGATGAGGTCATCACTTGTGATCTGGGGAATAACAAGGTATGGCGTCTTACACGGGATGCAGAGACCGGAGGATGGAATGTGAAAGGTGTGATAGACGACTTTGAACCGGGTGATGGTCCTCGACACGCTATCATCCATCCCAATGGTGGGTACTTCCTCTCACTTGACGATAGGCTTGAGGGTCAATGTGGCCTCCCATCCTTTCTGAGACCACATATAATCTTACAAGGTCGGAAGTCTTCTGTGTTGATATCTAGGCAAATACATTTACGTCCTCAACGAAGTCTCTTCCACACTTACCGTCCACACTCTCCCCTCTTCCGGTCGATCCCAACTCATCTACCGACATACCACCCTCCCCTCCTCCGATACTTCCAACAAAGAGATGACAGGCGCAGAAATCCTCCTCCTCCCTCCCCTAGACCCGAACGATAAGACTAGAGAATCCTTGTTGATCCTCACGAATCGATTCAGTTTCGATCCAAAGGGTGACTCTATGGCTTTATTCGCTGTTTCACCCGATGGCGCTTCTGTCAGGCCCACAGAAGAGATGCATCATTATGGAATCGGGAGACATATTCGGGCTTTAGGGACGGACAGGTCTGGGAGATGGGTCGTTGCAGCGGGCAGGGATGAAGGCGGGGTGGTTATGCTGGAAAGGGTGGGAGATGGGCTGAAGTTGAAAGAAGTAGCTAGAGTGGAAATACCTCATGTCGTAGTGCCTCTCTGGCTGTAAGTGCCATCATCCCTGCTGTTGGCCCAGGCACAATCAGCCATTGAAATGTTTGTCCATGGTCAAAGAGATGTCCATGTATAAGAGGTGTCGATGCATGTCATGATGGGCTATATACAACTACATCGTCTCGGTCATTCTCATCTCTGATCTACACGTTGACGCCGAGCTTATTGGTATACCGTCTGCACAGGTGCCGTCATTGCCTCGCTCAAGGCTTGCAGCTCAGCCTCTCCCTCGTCACGAGCATCCTTCGGTCTCGGATCGACGACTACGCCAGCCTCTCGCCTGTGTTGGTCAGTACAAGACCAGCAACGCGCAGGAAGTCTTACAGTCGCATCTGCAAGAGAGCCAGTTGGGTGGAGCTATTTGCCCTCTGGCCCGTCTTCACGGCATCGCTGATCATGACTCCTCTAGGGTCCGCCTCTTTCGTGCTGAGCACCTGGCTCATGAGTTTTACTTCGATTGGCAGGGATAAGCTCACCTTGTCTATGAGATCTATCTTCCCGGTGATTCTGCGACTCTTGATCAGTCCCTCCAAAGTACGGATCATATCCGCCTCGCTTTTGCCGAACGACGATGCCATCGTGCTGATCTTGACCGTTGCAAAGGGCTCGACGTATTGGACGACAGCTCGTTCCGAGATGAGGTCGTACATCTCTCTCACGTGGGATGCAAGGAAAGGGCTGAGATACAGCAACGGCTGGAACCTCAACAATGATCATAAGCAAGGTGCGAGGAGACTCACTTCAACTTTGGCCAAGATTCTGCTGACGACTTGGTAATTGGCCGAGACAAATGCCCTCGTGAGATCAGAGATCCATGCCTGGGTATCGTCCAGACCCGCTCGGAAACTGCTTCGTTCCAGGATGATCCGCCTGATCCTATCTCGATCGCCTGAAGAGAGGATACACATGGCGGCCAATAAGCAGACATCCGCTGTCGAGATGGCCTGAAATATCAGTTGGAGGTCCCTTTGAAAGATTCTGTGGACTGACCGATCCCTCCCAATCTTGTAAACCCCCATCTTCCAACACCTCGGCAAAATGTCTACCGGCAGAATCAAATTTCCCACCTCCGAGATCGATCAGACCCCGGGCGACATGAAGCTTGATTCCGACACTTTTCTTAATCTGCATTCCTCTCAATTGCCTCTCACGGCCTTCCCTGACATCCCCGGCGGTTTGACTCATATCTGTCGGACCTTTCTTCTCGTCCGCGTGGGGGTACAATCGATCTAGGGCAATGTCGAGTTTGCTTAGATGTCCTGGTAGAACACTGGGCACGTTGAACGCCAAACAAACCTGTTCAGTCAGCTCACTCTCTTCTGCACGCGTCCTTGCTCACCTCTAGGACCCCTAGACCCAAGTCGACATGATGTTGCGGCGAACTGGAGTTGTTACGGACTTGTGAGTAATTTTTCATGGCATTGGCATGTGAACCCGTCTTCACTGCCAATTGGGCGAAAGCGAGATAAGTCAACTACCCAATCAGCTTATCCCCCGCGGTAAGTTCAGACGTACCCGTATGGACTCCTTGATCAGGTTACTCAGATAACCTCTCAACTCCACGTCCAGCCTTGCGTATTCCTTCTTTTCATTCTCCTTTGTCGTCTCGATCCATCTCACATCGATCGAGGAATCCATCCCGTCCACCTCCATATCTGACGAGGGGACCGCGGCCGATTTACCCTTCTCCAACTGCGTGATGCTGTCAAGTGTCGTCCCGGCCTGTGCGTACGTTTGAACATCCCACGTCTCAGCTTTGAGATGCGACATGGCTCTTTCGAGCGCGGTTCGCATGAGTACCATAAGGGGCGCGGGGGGTGGTCCGACTTGGGCTGGTGGGGGTAGTCTGACAAGATGACCGACGTGCATCAGCCGTACAATCAGAGCTCGACCTGGCATGTCAGTGTATATTCCAGGTCTGGCGGAGGTGTCGAGGATAACCTGCCTTTGTAACTCCCCTCGAAAGCGGTCCAGTCGAAAGTATCCACATCAAAGCTGGAGAATACCTGATGGAGGTACAGCTCTTTCCTCGTCAACGCCTGACTCGCTGCGCTGGATGAGGAACCTTCCGCTCGGGCTGGATCGGGAGGAGGTGTAGTATCTCTCGACATGATGCAGTACAGACGCAGAGGGCGCGGAGAGTCAAGACGAGGTGGACAAGGTGAAGAGAGAGAGGTGAGGGGGGGTTGGAGGAAGGTGACGGTGTTGAGCAGGGCACCTCCACACCGAGGGGGAACTTGTAATCACATTACAATTCATTTTGTAATCTCCGTCAGATCAGTTTGTAATGCATTTTGTAATCCCTCCTTCTTCGTCCTCCGACCATTCTGCGGAATCCATTGCACGGTGGCCTAGGAAGCAAATCTCGACGGACATCCTGACGGCTGACATCACACTGCAAGAATCGTTAGGCATTGATCTCGTCATAGTAGAGTTACCGACAAAAAAAAGCTTTGCAATCCGTGCCCGGTCTCGAATGCCACCTCTGTCTTCCTTGTGATAATTGATGTATTCATGATATAAGCTAGCTTGCCATGATGATGTTCCTGATCTACGCTGTAGCGTATCCTCCTCTAAGACTTCGAAGAAACTATTCACAATGATCAATGTGACGCCGTTACACATGTGGAGGAGGCATCATCGGCATTCGACGCACAGATCGAGGTGGATGGGGCGGATCCACAGGTGGTGGACCATCAGGGAGAGTCTCTGATGCTTCGTCAGCTTACGGGCAGATCGGGGCAAGGGAACGCTCGCTGCCACTGAGACTTGGGATTCTTGCCGTGCTCGTTCTTCCGCTACGACAAACGAGCTAGAAGATATCTGGCACGATCTTCAGGACCGACGGTGTGAGGTCCGGCACCTTGCCGTTCTCCTGAGAGTGCCTCCATGGTAGGCGGTCCAACTGCGGGCGGTTGGGGCACCCTCGATGGTATCGACTGTCGAAGTTGGTTGTTCCAACTGCTGAGCGGGTATTTCCTTCGTTTTCGCTCGCCAAAGGGGACAAACATTGATGGCGCAGACTCTAGGCTACCGCATTGATCGGATCTTCGCCCCTTCGGAAATTCTGCAAGGGGATGTTCATAAATGTTTGATCGGTCAATGGCCAGGAGAAAGTTTCGACACCCATAGGTCGACGAGTCCTCTGACATGGATGGGGATATGATGATCCTCTGAGATCTTGTCGTGGTGGATCTTCTGGTCCCCTCATTGGGAACCTGTTCCTGTTGTGTTGTAGAGGCGGAGGCGGAAAAGGCATGCTATGCCAAATATCGGTGCCTCTACACCCATCCCTGATATATGGATGTAGCGCCCCACTACCCCCTGCAAGGGTATCTCCCAGTCGAGCTTCCCAGTTTTCTCGTGATGGCCAAGTCCGTTGTGGAGCATCGGCATTACCGTAATATCCGAACTCTTGCCTCGTCCCGTCGTCTTTGGGATGGGAGTGAATGAGATTCAAGACGGCTTCAGAGACTTGCAGAATCTTCTCCGTTGCCCGGTTATCAGCGAACACCAATTATCACATGGGCAACATACCACGCTGTAAGCAATCCAGCAGGACAGGTAGGACTTCGACTGATTATTTCTGGTCGGGTAGTTAAGCGTTTAATAATCGCTCGTTTACCGAGAGAAGAACTATCGACAGTCTGCCATGATCGCATAGCGCCCATACCAGCTGGCTCGACTCCGAGTCACGAGTATCGAGGAGGTGGGTTGGATATAGGTGGTGGGTCTGATATTCTGGTGTGGGTAAAGTTCAGTGTCAAGGTGCACAACACGGGTTAACTTGCACACATTCTTCCAACTCGGTCTGACCACCATCGTTTGAGAAAGTTGTTGGTGTTGTTGTTGACATGGAAAAGGGGTGACCGCCGGCAACATCAGGGTCAGTGGTCGTCGCTGATTCAATGTCACATCAGCAATCCCTTTCCCCTCACCCCGTACCCCTCTGACTTGACTGATGCGATTCGGGCTCAATATCCCCTGAGATGGGACGCTTGAGCAGTTAGAGGTGAGCCCTTCAATTCACATCCGATCTGAGGGCAAATCTGCTTCAATCGTTTCAGCTTCCTCACCTCAATGGCAGTATCCACTTCGAGCATACAGAGATGCAGAGATGATTTCAGACTTGTCAGGCCGTAAATTCCGTCGATGTCCGTCACATCCCCCATGCATAAGAGACAACGTTGCTTGATGACTTTGGCATAGATCTGTAGTCGTATGTTCATGGTATTTTTGCCACCCGGTTGACGCGATGAAGTGAGTTTCCCATTTCGACACTTCGCATAGACACCTTCCTCGACGCATATCAACGCCCATCCACCCCTGGCTCGAACCGAATCTGTGCTTTCAACTTGCAGGCGCAATCTTATAAGCCTCCATCGCTTAGTTGAATCGTCAACACTCTCCTAACGTTCGTTTCAGGCCGGTGTAGAGAAGGATACGGCAGGGCGAGCGTTCACCATGCCTGCTCCTATCACGATGGGTATCTACCCAGCAGAAAGTGTAGCAGTAAGCATTATCGCCCTTGATAGATCCATCGTATGAGACCAATCGCCGGTCTCTCACAGATGGAGCTCATATATGAAATGCCGTGAAAGCTGACGCCGTTCGCAGGAAGTCGCCCAGAGTCTACCTCTCGACCCCCTGGCCAGCGGCGCATCCGAGACTTTGGCGGGCGATGTCGAATACAGACTGCATCTGATTGTCCAGGAAGCCAAGAAATTCATGGTCGCTGGAAAGAGGACTACCCTCCTCCCAGAAGACGTGGAGTACGCCATGGAAGCGCTCAACGTTGAAGTCAGTTACCCGGCTTTCTTTTGCAAGGTAGCTGATCATCTAGCCTGTTCTCATCCCGCCCAAAGCTTTACCCCTTGCCTCCTTCCAGCCCGTCTCTGTGCCGCTAGCCAACGGATCTACACAGACGGTGTATCATGTCCCAGATGAGGAGATCGATTTTCAGTCCTACCTCAAAGAACCACTACCTGCCGGAACAGCCAATTCCAAGGGAGTCAAGTGGAAAGCGCATTGGTTGGCAGTGGAGGGTGTTCAACCCGCCATTCCGGAGAACCCAGCTCCGAGCTCTCGTGCAGGACGTAAGTTGTGTGCGGAAGCTTCGCTGATAATAGCATCACGCACACCAGTCCCATCTACCGGTACTGCAGCTGTACGACCTTCTGCCAGGGCGGCTCTTCCGCAAGAGCTACAACTCTACTTTGCACGTCTCACTTCGGCTCTCATTCCATCTGCCCCTGTATCAGAAGACCCCTCGGCGATTTCAGAAGCGGAACGACATCGATTGGCCGCGTTGGAGAGTTTGCGGCAAGATACCGCAATAGGTGGGATTCTTCCATACGTCGTCAAATGGTTCGCGGAGAGCATACAGAAGTGCCTCATGAGCCCAATAGGTATCACGTGGGGTCTGTTACAAGGTCTCGAGAGTTTGTTGCGGAACGATGCGGTGTTCTTGGAGCCATATGTGAGTGAGAGAAATCGGACAATGACTGACGGCAGATACATCAGCTTCTAGGCCCCACCATGTCGGTGCTTCTTACTGTTCCCTTGGGTCCCCATCCGCCCTCGTCTGGCGCAGAGGAAAAGTCGCCGTATGCTACCAGAGTATTGGCAGCGAGTGTGTTGCGCCTCGTAGCGCAGCAATACGGAGACAAATACACCGCCTTGCGACCTCGTAAGTCATGGCATCGTTTTTTTGAATCTCTTCTCATATCAGGCATCACTTCTACCCTCACCAAGACCCTCTACTCCCCGCCTATCCCCGTTGCCAGTGGACCCTCTACAGCCATCACCCCAGCTGGTCGTTACGAAGGTGCCATTTTGGGTCTTGGCGCCCTCGGTCCGAATACGGTCAGCTCGACACTGCTCAATCCCGATGGAGTTACATCTCAACGTGTCGATTCTCTCGCTGGGGAATTGTACACGGGCAAGAACAGGGGTATAGTCAAAGCGTGGATCAAGGCATGCGGGACGGTCCTTGGACCTCGACCTGATCCTCTCCCAGCTATAGAGTGGAGTGCAGTCGGAACGGAAGCAGAGAGATTGTTCGGCGCGTATCTGACCAAAGGCATGGAGAAGAAACATGCGTGGATGGCCAGTGAACTGGTAAGGATGAGGCGGGCTGGGGAGATATAGCCGGATGCAGTGATAAGGGTGGGAGGTAACGTGTGACGTGGCGATGATAGGAGATTGAGCCCGCCACTTGGTCAGGGGATGATGCCATTCTCTTTTTCCCTGAGATAAGGGGAATCCTCTGCTCTGCCCCCGTTCAATGCCCCCGACGCCGGGTGGCAAATCCATGTGGCGTCTGTCATCTTACCCTGAAAGTGGCAAAAAAAAGGAAGATGACCCTGAGGACGATTTGACCTTGGTCATGTTCGGACGAGTGCGGGGATGGTAATGGGACAGATGAATAGCATAGCATCTTACATTGGCATCTCATCTTGTACTCTTCCAGGTTCACCCTGCATCACTACACGATCAGGCAGTAGGGTCTATCGAGGTCGACAGGACAGTCAGCGATCCCCGAGATCCGAGTCCAGCGAAATATCGGATGGGAACTTTTTAGTGTCCACTAGAGTCACACCGCTTTTCCCCTTGCCCTTTCAAAACCTCAACCTGAAAGATTTCCTCGTGCCTGCGTGCAGCAAACGACGTTCGTCGATTGTCGATTCGTAGTTCAAGCTCGCCAATACAACGTGAGGAGTAGACGCAAAATCCGACTCGTCCAACCTCAAAAGAACGCACTTCAACCCATCAGCATCATGGTCGTCGCTGCCCCCATCCCCCCGGCTCCTAGGCGGTACAAAAGACAAGACGCCTCCTCTGCAGCTCCAGCAGAATCATCCGGTATGTCCTCCCTCCACCGTGCCCTCTCCTCCGTCCTCTTGGTACTCGTACCTCTATTCCGTTACGGCTCACCTAACCAGCGTCTCCAACCTCCGCCGCCCCCGAATCCTCTGCTGCTCCTGTTCAATCCTCCACCTCTCCTGTCGAATCATCAGCCGCACCACCCGCCTCATCAGCCGCACCCCCAGCTTCTAGTGCTCTCCCAGAATCATCCGCCCCTCCTGCTTCGTCTGCCGCGCCCACGTCCTCGGCCCCGCCCCCTGCTTCGTCTTCTGCTCAACCGACTTCTCAGGCCCCTCCTAGTACCAGTACAACTGTCACGACGGTTGTGAGTAGTGCTCAGCCGACTTCTCAAGCTCAATCTTCTGCACAGTATGTTGCATCATCACATCACACAATCTGATGTGAGTATTGACGTGTAGGCCCACCTCGTCACAAGGAGCAACGACCATCACGTCCACTGTCTTCCCCTCCAGCGTTGCAGGTGGAAGCTCAGCAGTTGGTACCACATCGACCGTCATCGTCACTCCTTCCGCCGCATCAGGTAGTAGTGCAGCCGGCCAAGTGTGAGTCACTTCATCTGAGTTGACATCAAACACTGACAATTCAGCACATCCACTGTTGTCGTCACTCCCAGTGGATCCTCTTCAACCGCTGAATCTGAAACTACGGCCTCCTCCAGACAGGTCATCACGACCACCAACGCCAATGGGGCAGTCATCACCACCACTCCGGCCTCTTTCACCTCTGAACTCGTCACCACCTCCAATGGACAAGTCGTCACTCAAACCGTCATTGTGCACAATCCCACAGGAGCGTTGGACGGTCAATCAGGCGGTGGATCCAGCTCCAACGCATTTTTCAGCAACACGGGCGCAGTAGCCGGCACATTCGTCGTGGTGGGTCTCGTCGTCGTTGGTATACTCGCAGCCCTCGGTTTGTTGTGTTTCCGAAGGCGCAGAAGACAGAGGTTAGATCGGGAAGTCACCGCTGCTGCTGTGGCTGCTTCCTCGCATGCTCAACGATCACCTCTGGACGAAGGGGACGAGCATTCAGCTTCGGGTCCGACGTCCGAATCGTACCCTTCAACAGGTCACCAACCCATGGCGCAGTACAACAATTACGGAGCGTCTTACGCCAATGCGGGGGGATACGACCCGTATGCCGCTCATCAACCTTATACGGATCATCCAGGACAGGGACCCTTCGATACGCCTCATGGATACGACCACTACGCCGCTGCAGGCGCTGCGGGAGCTGGAGGATATGCGGGATTGCAACATGGAGGTCAACAGGGGTACTACTTTGACCCGAACGAAGCGGCACAGTACGCCGATGAGGGTCAGAATTATGGTGGGAGGTATGATGATCCGTACTCTGGGTACCAGGGACAAGGCGATCAGGGAAGCCTGGATACTCCGTTAGAGAGGGAGAACCCGCTTCATGTGAGTGGACTGCCGGTTTTACTGGGGAGTCGAGCTGATGTCAGGTTGCCAACCCTTCTCGACATTAGCGAATGAACTGAAAGAGAAAGACGGACACGGAATGGATACGGAACTTTACGGACAATCTGCAGCGCACGGAAAACAGGCGTTCTAGCTGTGGAATATACAAACACCCAGTGGGGAACGTCACTGCAACTCGAACGAAGCCCAAAATCAATCACCGATCAGACCTTCGGTACCCTTATATTACTCGCTTTCATCCCCACACTGTAGCTCTTTGTGTTTCTGCTCCCCTCGGATGCTGTACTTCTCCCTTCAAAGAGTACCGCTCGAATATGTATGATATGCCATTTACAATTCGGTGCCACGGTTCCAAAGTCGCTCAACCGGAAGGTTGCGACACTTTCGTCGTTGTCGTGACGAGAAATGTGCCTCTCACTTGCCTTGCCTGATCCATCCAAGACTCTTGGCGGTTGGCGATCGCGTATTGGATGTTGGCGATGTTACTGAAGCGATTGGCGATGCGAGGAGGGAATGTCGGTAGATGCCCGGTAGACCATTCGGACAAGACCGATCCCAGAGAAAGGTAATGATACGAAGTCAAAGTCGTCGAGTCGATCAGTTATTTGTCGCATATATGCATTGAGCCATTCATCTTTCATCTATCATCTGAGCCATGTCGGGAGACTCCAAGCCTTACGATGCGGTGGTCCTCGGTGCAGGTGGTGAGTACACTTTGAACGCCGCCTAGCCGTTTCCCTATCAATCCGGAGATCAACGGCTTCCCTTTCGCAGACGGACAGAGGGGAAATCACAGCTGAAGAGCAGTCCTAGGGCTATCCATCGCTTGGGAATTGACCAAGAGAGGTGTCAAGGTCGCTGTCGTAGCTAGGGATTTACCTGAAGATGTCAATTCGGCAAGTTTCGCCAGTCCATGGGCGGTAAGTCGCACCCACCCTCACCCATATAGTTGGCAGTCCTCGGATGATTATATCCTGGATGGACCTCGCACATGGAGCTAAGTCTAGGGCGCCAACTGGGCACCTTACTCTGTCACGCCTGCTGAACAGAAACGAGATATACTCACATATCATCTCCTTGACGAGCTGGCGGATACGATTCCGGATATCGTGAATCGTACAGAGGCGGTATATGCGTACCAACAAGAAGGAGATTATCAACCTCCATGGTATAAGGACATTGCGAGGAATGTGAGTAAACTAAGCCTCACACTCCCTTTTCTCACACTGTGATCATCTGTAAAGGTCACCGTTCTCTAAGAGATCCTTCCCTGCCGGAAGAAGTGCTCATTCAAACGTTGAACGGTTACTAAAACTCAGTTCCGACAGCTTCCTCAGTCTCAAGTTCCCAAAGGTTGGAATCACGCATACGGTTTCGGCATCTTCACCATCAATCCACCTGCATACCTCTCTTACCTCGCGCAAAATCTCCGACAAGCAGGAGTCCCGTTCCACCGAGCCAGAGTTTCATCCCTCGACGAGGCATATACCATCTTCTCCCCTATCCCCGTGGAACTAGTGATCAATGCCACTGCTCTCGGTTCACGTACACTCCTCGGAGTCGAAGATCCATTGGTCCTTCCCGCTCGAGGACAGACTGTACTGGTAAAAGCACCCAATGTGCGTAAATGTTACAGTATGAAAGTCCCCTCCCGACTCCCCGCATCGGGTTTCCAGACTTATATCATCCCTCGACCAGGACCTGAAGGGCATGTGATTCTAGGTGGGACGTTTCAGAAGAACAGGTGGGATACACAGCCAGAGAAGGATACCGCGGAAAGGATACTCAAAGAGGCGTATGAGCTGTGTCCTGACTTGAGTCAAGGGAGAGGATGGGAAGAGATAAAGGTGGTTAGCCACAATGTGGGCTTGAGACCTGTCAGAGAGGGAGGTATGAGGTTGGAATTGGAACGAAGGGCGTTGGGAGGGAAAGAAGGGTTGGGACTCGTTCCGGAATCCGGGAGAGTCAAGGGGGAGAAGGAAGTTGGGGTCGTACATGCCTATGGGATCGGACCCGCTGGGTGAGTTGTTTCGGTCAACTAGAACCTCGTTGGGGATGGGTAGTCTGACGAGTAGATACCAGTCAAGTCATGGGATCGCCGTCGAAGCGGCCGATCTGGCAGAGGAGTATCTCGGGAGGACCAAATCGAAGTTGTAATCCAAAGAATGGCCAGGTATCCCCAGATTCGATTGTGAATATACTATACAGCGAAAGAGAGGGAGAGAGACCACACCCGACTCGAAACGTCCGGCGGGTCAATCATGATGGACGATACATGCATGCTAGTCGAATTGAATTTTGTTGGATGGAAGATCATGAAGTGTACCTTCGGGACTTGGCATTACCGGGGAAACATCGAGCAACTGACTCTCTGCCTCACCTCACCTATGGCCGGGAGAGGAACCAGTCCATCAGGCCAAGGCAACTTGCCGACCATGTTCAGACTCTTGCGAGGCGTGGCACAACCCACCAAAACCCATGCGATCGCAACACGGTTCAAGTGGTACTGCCCCTCGCAGAAAGGTCTCATTCTCATACTCATAAGACTGCCCGCGCACACGTCTTGCTCTGTTCTGTAAATCTTCAGGCCCTCATTGTGCTCTCGGTCCGGTGGTCGGTCGGATATAGTATGTCCGAGGACAATGTGCGCGCCGATCCGAAAATACGATCTCAAGGTCTGACTACGGTGGGTGAATGACATCGCTGTATCTGCCCAAAGAGTTCATTATCATCGAAGGAGAAGATGCCACTTTTGCACAGACTCATACTCGCTTGACAAGTGTCCATGCTACATCTATCATTGTACTGGTATTGTACTGTTCACAAGTACAGTAAAAGAGCGACGGCGATCGTATCCGCCAATAGGCTTGTCAGCGATCACAATGTCGATCCCACGATGAGCGACGGATGAGAATGGTCCTATACCCGTATTCTCATCACAAGCAGTGCATTCCCAAGATCTACGTGTAGAAAGCATAAAACAGAAAGACAGGAAGACACAAAGACACAAAGACATAAAGACACAAAGACAGAGAGAGACGGACAAGAGGACAGACAGAGATTCCGACGATAGTCCATGACGAGATGTGAGAGCGACAAAATGGAGAATTGAAGATGGGGGTTAGACGGGTTCACGAAGGTGTCTCATCCGAGGTCGAAGAGCTCGACGTCGTCGGTGCCCAATCGTCCCGGTGAAAAATTCCGCTCAGGCATGCACAACTTGAGGTCCGACTGTTGATGGTGTAGCCCCCGTCTCCCCTTCAGGATGATACAAACAAGGATATTCGCATTCTTCCTCTCCTTTTACTTTGGGTCGGACATACCCAGCTCTCGTACCCATCTCACCTACTCCCGTCCCGGCTCTATCACCCGAGAAGGATTTCCGACCTGCTTCACCGGTTATAGAAGCTACGAGCGAAGTGGCGGATGGGCCGAACAAAATTGAGCTTCTCTTCTTCTGTTTGGTCGTACTAGTTAAAGTCTGGTTGAGCGTTTGAGGCTGGGGGGCGTTTCGGGATGTGGCTCGAGAGAGAGATTGAGAGTGCGTTTGTGATTGAAGCGGGAATTGAGGATGAGGTTGGGAGATGTCTTTCCATGCTGAAGCAAACTTCTTGCTGAGCGTCTTGAATCTTCCTCCTCCGTTCCCCTCTTCTGTCTTATCACCCGGAACGATAGAAGTACGAGTGTCTACCTGATGTAGGGCAGTACCCAAAGACAGATCCCTCGAATGGCCTGATGACTTTCTTCGGAAAGAGAGGAACTTGCTGGCGGACTTGACGGGGGGTGTCAGTGGTCCGTTCCCGTGAGAATCGATTGACGAAAGAGAAGTGTCGCCCCCGTCACCAAATGAAGAAGTGGTCACTTGCGATGTGGTCGAGTCTTTCCTCACAGGCACAGGAGGGGCCAATCCAGCAGGCGATGTCGAATGGGATGTGATGGTCGATCCGTTATGTACCGATGGCGGAGGCGCAAATTCCACTTTGGCCGAAACTGGCGGTGCCTCAGGCGAGCTGGGCCTTGTCGTCTCGGGGTAAAGCCTTATTCGAGTCCAGTCGGACGTAGCTAGGGATGCAGGAGTCTCTAAATCCGCCCAAGCCCATTCTTGACCTCGGGTCCACCCTGGAGCCTTGTCGAATGCTTCTAGTTCCTCTTCGTCCCTCATTGTATCACTCGCCAGCTCATTGGCGTACCGAGTAGGCGTCAGACCGCCTTTGATCTTTCGGATAAAAGTGTATCGCCGAGTATGGTACCGTTTACTTCGGACGGGATGAAAGCTATCTAGGAGCATCTGACTGAGCTCTTCGTTTCGATAATGCAGCAATGGAGTGTCTCGAGCTGCATAAGGAGCTCGTTTGGCAGATGACATTGCATCGATCAGCGGGAGATTGGTCGTGAGATCAGGTTTGCACCATGGCGCGCAGCGGACTTCCACGTCCGTAGACGCTGTTGCCGACAGGAGCGATTTGATATGGTCGATGCAGAAGTTCTCGATGTCGGTCTTGGAAGAGGTATAGTCGCCCACCTCGATATCGATCAGACCAGTCTCGAATGATTCATGAGTGGATTGAGGGAGCATATCACGCAACATCGATGCCGCTTTGTCTTGTCCACATCGAGTGTGATACGAGAATCTGCCATCAGTTGAGTAAGGCCTGATAAAGAAGGAGTGACTGGAAACTGACGAATGGAACTCTGACCCATGCAGACCCATCGCTCGATAAGCGGGATTCAACACGACTCCCCTAGCAGCGATAGTCACATCGCACCCTGCTGCCAGTGCCACGCCGCCCGCTGCGGCGTTTGCACGGACACAAGCGACAGTCACGATCCCCCTCTCGCAAAGGGATTTGATGCCGCTCATGAAGGGAGATCGTTCTTGGTGAGTGTCAGACACCAGGAACTCGACAATGTCGTCGATGGCGTTGATGTTGAGCCAAGTTTCGAGTCCCGGGTCAGAAGCAGCTTCGATGGTGTTGAGGGCGATACCATTTGAGAAGTATGAACCACCCTACTGATGAGCTCGCTCAAAGAAGCAGTGAACACGGTAGCTCACCATGAGTGCGAGTACTTTTACATTACCTCGTTCTGGAGCTGAAGCCCATTGAAGCGCACTGAGCAGCATCTGACATTGTCGAGTGGAACATGCTCCATTGCTGCGTGTCAGCTGGTATCTTTCAGATAGGACGGGGTAGCTCACTAGAAGTTCCAGTAGACCAATTGAGCGAGCTTCCCATCCTGAACCTCGGTTCTCACAAATACCTCTTGCCATGTACCAGGCACTTCCTCAAATGTAGGTTGAGCCCATTCTTGTACGCCGATCAGCGCCTTTTCCTGTCCGCTCGCTATGAGAGCGTCAACAAGGGGGATCTTGGGGTCAAGAGGTTGGCCGACTTTCTTGATGATTCGTCCATGGGTGATCCAGACGCCGATGGCAGAGTCGGATGTGGCGGATGGGACAGTCTTGAACATTACAGCCCCATCACGGATCGCGACGATCTTCCCGGCTGGTATAGCGTCCCATGAGCTGTAACCCTGTGAAGTGTACACTGTTCGAGGAATGCTTCGGACATCGAAATGGAGGTGAGCACCGTATACAAACAGGTTGGATTTGACCGATGTGACCAACGGACCGATCTGTGCGCCAGGTTGCGAATCGCTCGAGTTGACAATCCGGACCACATCCTCTGCCGTGTGAATTTTCCAGTCTGGTTTCCTCATTTTGGGTGGGATCTGCGGTCGGTTCCTCGTGATACCACCCATAAACTCGCTCTGTTGAGTGACTGATAATTTCTCCCACTCGGGTAAGGGTCGGATCGAGAGTCGAGTGGAAGCAGGGTCGAGCTCTTCGACTTTTTCGTACACTCGGATCATAGCCGTGATCAAGGCCGAAATGGCCCCGATGGAATGTTGGTTCTGATAGAGTGACGCTTTGGTGATCGTTCCAAGAGAAGGTAGAGGATACTGTTCCCATGCCCAGACTTTCCCTGCGTCGACATGCTCGTTTGCCTGGAAGACGATCACTCCCCAATGACTTCTCTGCGATTGCTCGATAGCGAGGTTATCGTGGGAAGCAAGAAGGGAGGAAAGGGCGATAGTGGAATCCGGCTCGGATCCTGTATCCCCGAGTAGGGTCCAATCGAGAGCTGCGGGTCCTTCATCCCCCGGCGGACCGGGGTGGACGACCAGCGTGACGTACTATGATCAGCTCCGAATAAACTATAACATAGAGGGGGGTTCTGGCCTGACAAGTGAAACTCACCTTGGTGAAGATACTGCTCGGAACCATACTCGTCAAGAAAGGACAAATAACCAGGTCCGGGGCCAACTTCTCCGCTGCGTCTTCCATGATCCCCGCTGAGCTGCCTATACATACTGAGACGCGCGTGAAGCCGAGGTATTTGAGGTAAGTGATGGCTCGTTGAGAGAAGGAGTTCACCGCGGAACAGAGTAGGAGGATCTTCCAATCTTTGAGACCGGTTGTGTGGGGTGGTAAGGCGGAAAGAGGGCCTAGAGGAGGAATAGGAGTGGACATCTTGTGATACTGGGGTAGACACAACAAGTGAAATGGGTGAGATAGTGGGACTGGAAATGACCGGCGAGTAAAGGATGGAGCAGAGAAGGGGGAATGAGCTGTCCTGGTAAGTGCGATATATATCCAAGGAGTGTCCAGGATATATCGTCAAGGGTACAGGCGATGGGGAAATAGATGGGATGTCGCGAAGCAAAGGAGAGTGGGGAGGACGGGGGGGTGATTGCTGATGGTGACAAACCGAGTGTATCAGGGCGAGGGTGAGTGAACCAATGTGACTCCTCCTTTAATGCGTAGGTCATCGATCGACCGTGCTTCCTTGTGCTTCTTCTCGTCTTGTTTGTCTTGTTTGTCCGCGGGGATGTTGATGTGCTTGGACCTTTTCGAGACCCTTGTGATTACTCCCTTTGAGAGGCTGGATCGTGAGAATATGAGGGTGTATAGCCAATCCTACATTGTCGGAGATGGGTTCATTAGTCTCGATCAGAAGAGGAAGAAGGGGAAAGGAAGAGCTGGGTGTTGTGGTGGTGTTCCGTTGTAATGTGGACCGAGGTGAAACGAAGCTTTGATCGGCGGGAACCTAGACCGTGCTCGACGAGTTCTAGACGTCGCAGTCAGTGCATCGTACTCTTCATGGACCAGACCGTGTGTCTTGCGACTTTGTATCATCGTCTTGGAGTCGCAAAGGTCTATGCCATGCGGTCGTGGCGGGTGAAGTGGGTGGAAGTGAGAAGTGCGAGAGTGTTTTCACTGCTGTCATTGATCGGTCAACTCTCACCCTGAGGTTGAGGACGATCCCAGTCGAACAACCCCTATCGTCCTCTCCAATGATGTCGCATGCAAGTAGCGAAGAACGGGGGACGTCGCTGTAGCAAAAATGGGTGTTCCCGCTTAGACCAGGTCCAGAAGAATCAAACAGGTCTGTAGAGAAGATCACGCAAGCATGTCTCTCTTCCTACTGGTGCTCATCGATGATCGTGCCATCCGTTCCGAGCCATCTTCGTGCGACTTGGGCCCTTTGAGACTGTGCATACTGCATGCATGCTCGACTGCGCTCGAACTCGCCAGTGTCTTCTTCTTCTCCCTTGTCATCGGATCCGACGATGACTGCCCCGCTACGCTACATTTGTCGCCACCCGACAGTAGCCGAAGCACCGCGTCACTCCCACCCCCATCACTCACCAGGACACTGCCTCTGCTCAACTTTTACTGATCGACCCCTCGACTTGCAGACCCGGACTCGATACTTCAAGCCCATCTCGGACGGAAAGTAAAGCAGGTAGCACATACAACTACACCTCGCATCACGAACGAAGCCCCTACATATTACCATCATGCCTACAGACTTGCCCTACGCTGCGGAAGCGGAGACGTCTCTATCATTCGACGAGCTGGAGGTGGGTGGTCGCGGAGGACTCAGGATGAGCTCTGATCGTCTAGGTCCTAAGGAGGCAATATTATAAGGAGATTGAGCAAGGCCACGTCACCACTCAGTCCAAGTTCAACTATGGTCAGTATTCGTACCATCCATACCTCTCGTCTGCGCTTGTTGCAAATCCGCCTACAGAGGCCTTGGCTCATTCACCCATAGATAATTGGCAGGATTCTTGGACTGACTCTCAGGATGGGGATTGATCAAATCGACGAATGCGGATATGCAGACGGAGGGTATCAAGCTGTTACAGGGTAAGTCGATTTACCTCCTAGGACCAGGCTGCAAGACGGAGCGATCCACCGTCCACTAGACATTAACAAACCGCCTCTAGATCATGATATGTTGGAGATGGAGCTGACGGCTACAGAGATCTACTCGGCCTCCCCGTCCCATCGTAGGGAATGCAGCTATTACATTGCTGTAGGATACTATAAACTGCGCAATTATCCCAATGCGAAGAAATTCAACGGTGAGTGGAGAGCCTTTGTTTAGTCGTTCCCTTGCATCCTTACGTGGAATATGTCCAGCCCAGTTCATGGGCTTCTTGGTCGATGTGAAGCGGGACGGTCCTCGGGAATATCAGGCTGATCTTGCTAGACCTTTTGCTCCAGCATGAACCAGGAAACATGCAAGCGCAATCTCTACGCACACTCATCGATAATGCAGTGACAAGGGATGGCTACATCGGTGAGTTTTCATGAAACGGTGCCATGAGCAAGGTTGAGACGGAAGCTGATTTCGATAGGAATGGGAATCATCGCGGGTGCTGCAGCTGTCACTGGTATAGTCGTCACATCCCTGCTCAAGCGTTCAAGGAGGTAGAGATCAAGTTTTGCTGTACTTATAATGGTCTGGGATGCATGTATGACACACAACAGATATGATTGCCGTCCATGGAGTGATGTATGCTGGATATCGATTATCACGAATAAGCGGTCTTCTCGGCAATTGAAAGGGGGGGGGGGGGGTTCAGGATCTCGTTTCTCGACATTTTCCATTCCAACAACGCTCACCTCATCATCGTTCATTCAACGACCGACCCCTCATTTCGCTGCGATTCAACAGCGTCCAGTCTCATAGTTGAAGGCTTGGGACAAACGACAAGGTACTTGACGCTGCATACGGTGTGCTGCGTGTGGTCGGCCGAAAAAAATCGAAAATAAAGCAGTGAGTCACTATCGATATTTTCAGCATACGAGTTCAGTACATCCCGACAACCATCGGTCCATCTTGGACCAAGGCCATAGTACTGCAGGCTTGGACCTGTTGATGGTGTACTGGAGCAGTGCTGAGAATTATCGATTGAGGTGTCGAAGAAGAGGGTGCTGATCAGCACCAGATCGCTTTTTTCGATCTCAACCCTTGCTTTACCTTTGCCGACGCATAGTCCTCGGCACCCAACACTCGACCTCAAACGGACCATCATCCACACCGCCATCTCTGGAGAAGCACAAGTCAGCTAGATTGAAGAGTTCGGAAAATGGTTTCTCTCTCTGGATCAACATCCAACGCCGGACCGAGCTCACATTCTCAACCCCTTCCCGTGGACCATTTCCCTTCTGACCAGTTATCGTCCGCATCGACGTCAACATCGACATCGGGCAGCCATGCACATGGAGTGCATGTCCACCCTCATGCAACGCATTTAGGTGGAAATGGGGTGGAGGAGGAAGAGGTGGATTATGAGGCTCTGCCGGTAGGGTCTGGATGGGGTGTCAATATGGCTGCTGGAGCTATGGTATGTGGATTGAAATCATTCTTACATTTTCGAGGTCGAGAATGGGTTACTTGATCATGGCGATGGGCACAATGTTGCACCAGACGAGAGGCTGATAGTTTAGGCTGGTATATCTGAACATTCCGTTGTTTTCCCTATCGACTCGATCAAGGTGAGTTCCAGCTGCACCTGCAGCTAGAATCCTCGTGCTCATATCCCAGACCCGAATGCAAGTCTTACCCTCCCTCAACCCGTCTGCGATCCTCTCGACAGCCACATCTTCCGGTTCCACCTCAGCATCTTCAGCTTCCATACCGCGATCCAACCCCCCTCCTCAACTGAGCACCATCACCCAACATCTCAGATCGGTCTCTACTACCGACGGTCTGCGATCTCTATGGAGAGGTGTCGCTTCTGTCATTATGGGTGCTGGACCTGCTCACGCTGCCCACTTTGGAATGTACGAGTTTGTCAGGGAGATTAGTGGTGGACGAAACGATGGATGGCAGGGTGTCGCCGGGACTGGTGAGTCGACGAGTCTGATGTGGTCGAGATGGGTCATTGACGGCAGCATTGGCGGGTGCGGCGGCAGTTATCTCGTCAGACGCTCTCATGAATCCCTTCGATGGTGAGATACCTCTCCATTATACCTACATTTCCCACTTTACCGCGGATTTGTGGTCGAAATGCTGATACTCAGTGATCAAACAGCGGATGCAGATGAACGGATCACCCTACCGAACAGTCCTTCAATGCGCCAAAACCGTCTACGCAAAAGAAGGTCTCGCCGCATTCTACGTGTCATACCCTACCACCTTGACCATGTCGGTCCCCTTTACCGCGGTCCAGTTCTCGGTGTACGAGTCGCTCAAGACGCTCCTGAACCCCGACGGAAGTTATTCGCCCTTGACGCATTGTATCAGTGGAGGATTGGCTGGTGGTGTCGCTGCTGCCGTCACGACCCCGTTAGACGTTGCCAAGGTGAGTTGCTCGATTTCCCGTTATTTCACCTTCCTCGCTCCTTCACGAATCATAGTCAATCGAGGGGTGTTCTGCTGACGCGTAGACCCTATTGCAAACACGAGGATCTTCCAACGACGAAAGGATACGAAACGCACGAAGCATGTCTGAAGCTCTGAGCATCATCAGGGACAGGGATGGATGGAAAGGACTGAGAAGAGGAATGTTGCCGCGAGTGTTGACCGTGGCTCCGAGTACGGCTATCAGTTGGATGAGTTATGAGTTTTTCAGTGAGTCGGCCGTTGGCTCGCAACGGGAAGATATGGTATAGTATGATGCTGACTGTGTGTAGAAGTGTTGATCAGGCAAAAGGGACATTTGCCCGAGACCGGTCAGCCGTTGTGATCGTACACAGATGGAGTTTGACTGGATGAAATACGATTGAGACGGATAGACTCAAGAGATGGGTTCCATCAGGATAGGAAAGAACAAGCAAAGGTCAGACCTTTGCAGGCAGGCGGGAAAGCGGAAAGGAGATCTAGAGAATCACGACTGTCCGTATAGTCCTTTCGTACAGCCATGAAGTAGACACAAGCATCCTCTAAATCTATTGCTGCAGCCTTCCTCTTGCCCATCTCGATATCCTGCGGTACAGTCTGTGCTGGGTGAGGGAGGGGTGCCACATTACCTGTTTAGCGATTAATTCCGACCTGACCTCAGTGCGGGGCTCCCTCTCTCCACCCCCCTTCTCTATGGTGTGCTCGACCACTTTCTGGAATACAAAGTCATCCACCCCCCCCCCAAAGACCTCTTTCCCTCTACTTCTACACAAGTGGATGAACATTGGTTCTATACGTAGACTATCCTCTACCCTATATCACATTCAACGAACCTACGCTACTGTCTCTACAGCGAAAATGAGCACCGAATACTCTACTCGAATCGTTGGGGTGAGTCTATCGGTCGCTTGAATTCGGGTGGGATACTGATCTTTAGGCTCCCAACACTCTTGGTATGTCGCCCCTTGTCACCGGGGAAGGAGAGTGAGGTCGACACTGATGGTAGAACACCGGGTGTTCATTGAGAAGGATGGAAAAGTCGTCTCGCCTTTCCAGTGAGTTGCACCTATCCACCACCCACCTACCCACTCCACTTCACTCACACTTCCCCATTCTGACGCTGCTTCATCCTGCCTACATCTTCCTCGTCTCGACCTCTTGATTCTATCAAATAAGAACATTTACTGACGTCAAGCGATATCCCCCTCTTTGCCGATGAGTCGAAGACTATCCTAAACAGTAAGTCGACTTTGGGTATCTGCCGGACCTGTCCCACTGTCCTCGGCGAGAGTCCACAGTACGGTGTACTAATGCTCAGTGATTGTCGAAGTCCCTCGATGGACCAACGCCAAGATGGAGATCTCCAAAGAAGAGGCTTTCAACCCTATCAAGCAGGGTACGTATGACTTGGCTGTCTTTTCACTTCCCTGTCAAGGTCGTTCTCGCACCACTCGGTCCGCTCAGACTCACCTATGGCATCCTCATCCCATCTTCACCTCCACTCTGCACCCTTCACTCTGAGCTCGGGCCGTGCTTGACTGACCGTCAGACATCAAAAAGGGCAAACTCCGATACGTCCGAAACTGTTTCCCTCACCACGGTTACATTTGGAACTACGGTGCCTTCCCTCAAACATGGGAAGACCCCAACGCTCAACACGCCGAAACTGGTGCAAACGGTGACAATGACCCGCTAGACGTTTGCGAGATCGGTGAAGCCGTCGGAACTGTCGGTCAAGTCAAACAGGTCAAAGTCCTCGGTATCATGGCTTTGCTCGACGAGGGAGAGACCGACTGGAAAGTCCTTGTTGTGGATGTCAACGATCCGTTGGCTGGACGATTGAACGATGTCGAAGATGTCGAGAGACACTTGCCAGGTTTGATCAGAGCTACCAACGAGTGGTTCCGAATCTACAAGATCCCCGATGGAAAGCCCGAGGTGAGAGATTCAATATCTGCGCGGAGGCATGCATGCTGATTCGTAGAACGTCTTTGCCTTCTCCGGAGAGGCCAAGAACCAAAAGTACGCCGTGGAGATCATCCACGAGTGTCACGAGGCTTGGAGAAAGCTCGTCTCGGGTGAACTCCCCCACAAGACTGACAAGTACGAGCTCGCCATGTGAGTGCCGTCAATTGTGCACACTCTGCACCCAATCACAATTATGCCTTCCAGCGTTATGTTGTAGGAGCTAATCTTCAGCCACAACACCACCGTCAAGGGATCCAAGGGACTGGTCTCCACCTCCGACTCGGTCTACTCGTCTCTCCCAACCGACTCGCGAAAGCCCGCCGCTCCCATCGACCCTTCCGGTGAGTGGCGCCGCACTCCAGCGTAAGGGTCACGCTAACGTCCAGTCTCCAAGAGCTTCTTCATCTCTTCAGCTTCTGCTTGAACCGGCCAAGCGGGCTCCGCTGGGGGCAAAAGTAGCCTGTGAAGCGGACGAGAACCGTAGCGGGGAAATGCTCGAACCTCATGCATAATCTACAATAGTCATTCCATCTCATCATTGTCTATCTTCATGTCTTGTGTGTCATATCATGCCTCTCTCGTCATTTTTGTCTTGCGTGTCTGCCTTCGGTAGTCGCTGTGTCGATCAGCCGGTTCGCTTGTCACTCAGGGATCGCTTGGGAGCACCCTATCAGAGGTCCTTCAGCGGCAGGTCGAATTCTAGATGCAGCGCGACCACAGTCGTTCTGTTGAGCATCGCTAACTGGGGTGTGAGCTTCACCCATTTGCGCACGGAGAGCAGCTCACCTTGCCGATCAGAAATTGAGTCGTATCTTTCGCTTCATTGTACCGATGCAACAAATCAATGTGATTTCCAACAATCTTGGCCGGATCTTGACCGCTTGCCCTTAAGCTGACACGGATTATGTTTTCAGCTTACCAGAGCTCGGCTTCGAGACTTGCGATGGAATGTTCTAGCTCGATGATACGAGGATTGATGGTCGTAGGACTTGCCTGAGCTGGAGTCGGTGATGCTTGAGGTCTTTGCGATACGACAGATGCCGTAGATTGAAATGGCGGTCGAGGTTGGGCGACCATTTGGTTTGTTCGAGTCTTAGCAACGCGTCGATTGAGAGCAGGCTTTGGGGCGAGCGATCGAGGTGGAGGAGCGGACGATCCTTCTGGCGCCGTCTCGTGTGTCTTGCAATGTCAGCGTTCGGACCTTGTTCATATCTTCCAGACTGACTTGGTCCGTGATCTTGTAGCCTTGTTTATTGTCTTGCGAGGTTACGGGAACGTCGCGGTCTTCAATCTGGGGTGAGGAGAAGGACTTGCAATGAGCATCACCTAGCGCGGAACGGTCTTCTCGGCTCACCCCTTGATTCGGTTGCGAATTGATCATCGCTTGAGGCATCTTTTGCTCTGTTTCCCAATGAACTTGATGAGCTAAACTTTGACCCTGATACGCTTGACGGTGACTGGCAAACTGCTCATTGAGGACCTGGTGAGGCGATTGATCTTCTGGAAATTCGAGGTACTCGTCTTCGATTCGTGCTTGAGGTCCCGTGTCGTCTCCGTCATACGAATAAGGGTGAATGTAACTCGAAGGGTACACCTGGACCTCAGATGACACGGTCGATAAGATTTATCAAGGCTGCTATACTGACCTGCATTGGCTGGTCGTACATTGGAACCCAACGTTCAATTGCCCAGGGTCGCTGATTGTGGGCTGGATCCGAATTGGAGACTCGACAATGTACCATCTGTGCGGGCTGCTGTCATTGGGAATTAGCTCATCATTTCAAAATTGACAGTATGCAAGGAGGTGTGAGTGGGGAAGCCGTGCTTACATGAGCATAGCTCCCATCGCCTTCGGAATTCTGGAGTTTCAGCATAGTCGCCGACACAGAGATGAGTACGGACAGGTCGATAATTCATCGCTGGATTTGGCTGCTGATCAGCGAAGAAATCAGTATACTCTATGAAATGTCCACGTGCATCATGATCTCGACTCATTGGTTCGCTTCGTGGGGGATTAGAGAATCCAGACGCTGGATGTTCTCTTATTTCTCCAGGGGAAGCCGGGGAATGCTGGAAGCTTAATTGGCGAGGAGGCGAGCAAGGGAGAGAATGTACCTGTGATGAATGAATTTGCTGGTAATGCGCCTGATCTCAGTTTGTTGTCACTTGGACAGCTTACCTGAGGCATTTGACCGTGGAAGCGCATCGTCTGGGGTCTGAGTGAGAAATGAAAAGGGCGAAGAAAGGACTTACCTCGGATTGTCCACTCGATTCCAGATCACCCTGCATGCCGTGAGAAGCAGGCCTGTATGGATGCTGTTGGCTCATGATTCTTGAGCCTAACTTTTCACCGCCAAAAGTTACCGCTATCCAGTTTGTTGTGGAGTGATCAGTAGAGAAAGACGAGGAATCACCTCGCGGTCTGTGCGTGAGGTGACCGTGCCATGCAAGGCGAGCAGCTTACAGGTCACAGGTCCGTATGAATTTCGGCGACTCGGCAGTCTACTTCTGTATCGGAGAGATGAAGGCGGGATCCTTAGGTCCTCCGAGGAGAGGAGTCGCCAAGGGGAACGTCGAGGTGCGTCGAGGAAGGTGTGGTTGAAGGTTACCTCGGAACTGCCACTGAGCACCGACTCACCTCTCTGCCACTTGACTCACGATTCGACCGGGAGTCCGGAAGCTCACTACAGCTCGTTCCAATCAGGAAGTCGGCTAATCAAGGCTACCTGAGGAGCAAACAGGAAAGGTGAGTGTTGAGGACAACATCAACCTTCACCTTCTCAGCTTCGAGGAAGAGGAAGGAGGAAGGAGAGATGGGTTGACGTCACCACTTTTGTGCGCGTTTCAGATCATCCCCCAACCTCGACCACCAAATGTCCATCTCGCCTTGGCCATGTGTGGTCACGACGAGCATCACACCCAAGCAGGAGATAGCAGAGATGCAGATAGTCCACCAGACTGGCAGGCCATCCCTCTTCCACCAGACCATGTCCTCTCCCACTGTATGTTCACCCCACGAGCAAAGCTGAACCACAGTAACCGACGCCCATTGTCACCCGACCGACCTCAATCAGTCGTCCGAGGTGTATGATAATGTCAAACTGGGCGGTCTGGCATCCATGGCTACTATTCCCGAAGATCAGGGTACGGTGAACTCACTTGGGGTGGATCGACCGTGGATCGCTGGACCGTCGGGATCGACTAAGCGCCCTCGTGTGGTGTCTTGTTTCGGTAAGCAAGCTCCCTTTGCTTCTTGCTTGAAATTTACCTGCACCTATCCACTCTACCGATATATGAATGAATACTGATGTTCAGGTTATCATCCTTGGTTCACGCACCGGTATACCGTATCTTCCGGCTCACCGTCAAAGGAGACGCACTACCTGTCCATCTTCTTCCCCTCTTCTGATAAACCGGACTCTCCCCGACGTGCGAGGGAGAAAGATATCTTGAAAGCCCTCCTACCCTTCTTGCCTGATCCTGTACCCTTCACGACCCTTCTAGATGGCGTTCGACGGGATATCACCCAAGCGAGAGAAGAGGGACGGCTGGTCATGCTCGGTGAAGTGGGCCTGGACGGTGCTGCGAGAGTCCTATGGCCGGTCAGGGCGAGGCATTTTTACGACGAAGATCAACGGACTCTTAAGGAGGACTCTACCCGGGACCAGGCTGTGTGGGGAGTGCCGGATGGGGAGGGAAGCGATAAGAATGAGGCTTCAAACGACAAGGCATGCTCACAAGTAGAGAAAGACTACGAGCATGTCCCATATGGCGCCGGCGAATGGAAGAGATTGACACCCTTCAAGATATCCATGGAACACCAAAAAGCTGTTCTCCGGGCTCAGATGGAACTGGCAGTTGAGCTGGGTGTACCGGTATCACTGCATTGTGTAGCTGCTTCAGGTAAGTCTTGTCGAGTTGACTTTTACATTTGGCTAGTTGATCTTCTCGGTGCTAACCTCAGGACCCACCATGGAAGTGCTCAAGGAGATGAGGGATACCTTCGGGCCCAGATACACCAATCGGGTCAATGTGGATTTGCATTCTGGAGGTGGTTGGTCCCCTGAGTTCTGGTCTCAAGCTTCGGTAAGTTGGACTCGCTCGACACGTTCTCCCTTCTTCTCAAGACCCCTGAGGTCTGACCTCACACTATCATCAAGTCTTTTCCAGTACCTTTATCCTCCTGGTACCAGCTACAGGCGACTTCCCGCTTCGTTGCACTCTGACGAGTCACTGCTGATGCACCCAGAAACAACTGTCCAACCTCTACGCCTCCCCTTCAATCTACATCACCTCTCGTACATCCTCGGCAGCATCGCTTATCCGATCCATCCGTCAAGATCGGATGCTAGTGGAATCCGATACGCATGATGTCACTCAATCCACCCGATTAGTCTGGGCAGCTACGGTGTGGATTGCGCAAGTGAAGGGGTGGAAAATCGAAGGGAAGGATCCGGGAATCTGGGAAGAGGGATGGAGTGCAGATGATCTTGTGGAGACTGATGAAGAATGGGAGAGACGCCAGAGTGGGTGTCGTACCGTTGGAATCCAAAAGGGGGATGGGAAAGGGAAGAATAAGGGAACACAGGGTAAGAAGAGGGAAGAGGCTGAGGAGGAAGTCTGGACTGTCCGGACACTGGAAAGAAATTGGGCGAGGTTTATGGGTCTGATAGAGCCTTACGAGTGAATAACTTGCATCTTGCAGTGTCCATCATATTTAAAACGTGTGGAACGTCCTTCGTCTCGTTGACCGGTCTAAACAGCTGATAGTCCCTCGAAGGCCCGGCTGGCATTGTTGACTCAAATCTATTCGGACAGTTATATCCTCCCGTCTGTCATGATGCGAACGGTCGACGTCGCTTGTGACATTGTGGATGCAAGCAATGCAAAGTGACATTGGGAATCTATAAAGCTCTTGCAACTTTGATATTTGCACTGAGGCTGATCAAGCGCCTCTGAACAGTCTCACCAACTCGTGTCTTCACCTTCCACCTCCATGCAATACTGCGACGAGATGTCTTCTCCCTCGACGCTCTTCCGTTCCGCTCATATGGTCAAAGACATCACACTTTCGTTAGCGCTCAGCCCCCCAAAAACAATCCAACCACTCACCCATCAACGATAAATGCATCGACCTGTCTTCCATCGGACGCGCCAGCTCGCAAGGAAGAGATCAACTTGGAATGACCAAAAGTGGCGAGTAACAATCCAGCATCTTTCACACTAGCCACCAAACTGGGTACAGCCGCCTAAAAGGGAACGTCAGCTCAATCCGAGACACATCTCGTCCCCCTACACATCCGCGCCGATACGGCTCGAAAGAGATACTTGGTCAAGGGACTCACCAAAGTCGTAGCTTCCAATATAACCCCCAACAGATTTGTACTCTTTGCGAAATTGACAGCTTCTCTCACGCTCAAACACCTCAGATCCGTCTCTTCTTCCTTGGGCGCACCCATAAGCTCCGAATCTGCTCTAGACCGCGTGATACCGCAATACGAAGCGAAAAACACCGCGACTGACATGAGCCATCAATCCCCGTGTAGTGTTTAAACTCACAATTTGGTTGTTTCCAGTTGAGGGCGGTACAGACTGTCGGGTCGAAACTTGACAAGACAATCTTCCTGCCCCCTGGAAGCCTTTTACCCGCTTCGTAGATCACGTGCAAGATGGGATCCACGAATCGATTCACCTCGTCCGATTTGCCGATCCTGTACCGTTTATGATCTTCCCCTCTTATATACTTCAACTGGACATTGAGTCCAATCTCAGGAGGAATGTGCATAAGGAGCTCAGAGAGCGAGGTCATGCCGCCAACAATCGCCTTGTACCATTCTCCCGGACTGGTCCCTGTTGTAGGTGGAGAAAAGGCTTTACCAGTGGAAGAAGCGAGGGCGGAAAACTGCTCGTAGGTCACATCGGCGACTCCTACATCCAGTCCGGGCACGGGAAGGGTATGATTTGGCCATGCGACTGGTACTCCGTCGCTTGTAACTTGCACGACTAGATCGACGTACTCTCCAGACAACGAACTCGCGGTGACGAGAGCCGACTCGCGTGTGGGCGGTTGAGGTCCTACAGAAGGTCGAGCAATGCTAGGTCCAGGTTGGTTATGCGTAGAGATTGCTACTGGTCGATTCTGCACAGCGTGCGCGTGGTCTTGCCCTTGACTCGTCGGTGTGATTTTAGACTTCCAGTACGTCTCGACCCGACCACCGATCTCCAATTGCGCTTCTTCGAACGGTCGTATGCAAGAGACTTCAAAGGCGACTTCACCGATAGTCTTGAGTTGAGTGTCAAGTAGAGGTACCACGAAACCCTTGTGATATCGAATATCGAGGAACGTCCCGGGCAAGATGACTGCCCGACCGATGACTTTGGAGCCAAAAGTGGGATAGAGGGATAATTCGAGGATGAATTTGGTGAGATCGGAAACTTGGAACGAGAACACTTCCCTCTCGTCTGCCAAGGGGAGAATGACGGAATGGGGGACGGCGGAAATGTCTGATTTGGAAGTCATGACGAGTTTCAGGGACGACCAGAGGTGTAATGGATCCTGTCCGCTTCGGGAGTATAGCTTTACGGGTGGAGGTCGGCGTGATGCCAGACGTTGGAAGGGGTGTCCCAAGGAGAGCTGGACCAGACTTCGTTGAGCCAAGAATTCGTGGCCATATACACGGAGACTGACATGAGTACCGCTTCAAACCCAGAGTAGAAGGTCAGACTTACGGGATGATAGGAGGCGGTAGAGACAAGGACGGGATCAGCTCAAAATCGTCATGCCCGCCCTGTTGATCTAACTCCAGGTCGCTGCCAGGTGATAGACTATCCATTTGGGGATCGGCCGATAACCCAAGGCCCTCCATACTGGCCAGGGTATGTTGCTTCCCTTCCAGCTTTGCCCCAGCTTCCAAAAGATAGTTGAGACACTCTACATGGCCATACCATGCAGCGTACCATCCCGCCGATTTGCCATACTCATCTGAAGTGTTGACATCGCACCCAGCGGAAACCAGCACCTTGATACAAGCCAGATGCCTGTCCTCTCCGCCCACTGCGGCATGATGGAGTGGTGTCCAGAGGTTGTACTTGTCCTGTCGATCTTTTCCGCCTCCTGTCGAGTCTCCCTCTTCGACTAAAAGTCGGCATATAGCCTCATGTCCCGCTTTTGCGGCGAAATGTTGAGGGTAGAGACCTTCCGAGTTGGGTCGTACCTTTGCACCGCATTGCAGTAACAATCGAGCCACTTCGAGATGACCATATTGACAGGCCAAAGAGAGGGGTATCAAGTCATTGGATATGGCCGTGGGCTCCAGGGTTACTTTTGCGTTGACGAAGATCCTGACTACCTCGAGATGGCCTTGGGTAATAGCGTGCATGAGCGGAGTGTAGCCGTCCATATCGGTTGGTGAAGGCTCTGCCTTTTCCAGGAGGAATGATACGATTGAAGGGTGACCGTGCATGGCCGCATAATGGATCGGTCGGCGGTTGTAGGTATCAGCCTGTTCGATCAATGCCGGGACCCTGTCCACACAGAGGGTGACGAGGCGAAGAGATCCAGCGATACAAGCTTGATGAAGTGGTGATCGACCGTTGATGTTGTCCACAAAGCGGTAGTCTAAATCCAAAGAGGCCAAGACTTGGTCCACCATGTCCTCCGGGACTTGAATGGCCGCTCTCCACAAGATCCGCATGAGGCGTTTGGATTTATCCCTCGCTTGTTTCCCTCTGGCAACCTTCAACCAGTCACCCAAAGCCTGCTCTCCGCTCCCCAGCGCCTTGACAAGACTACTTTCAAGGTCGACCAACGCATCCATGGCGAGAGCCTTGGCTGGATCGTTATCACCCTCGACCCTGCCTGGTCTATCGAAGTCTTCCAATCCGACGTCTGCTGGCAAATCAGCGAATAAAGCCGTAGGAAGATGATCCGATCCGTTCTCAATATCCAGCAAGTTTGCAGCGACGACGTCTGAGAGCCGAGCGATGAATTCTCGATTGAAACAAGGTTGAACTTCGACTTGTCGTTCTAGATACATCTCCTTTGTGTTCGATTTTGACCGTTTATCCCATTTTTTTAGAATCTTTCGGAATCCTGTAGCGTTGATCTCGATGAATCCTTGCAGTTTACCCAAATCACGCTCGAACAGCCTCCATCCTTCTTCCAACGAGGTCCATTCAATGCCTCGCCGTATACCGTCGGAAGGGAGAGTATCGGGTGTTCCGGGTCCAAGAGCGCCTCGAGATGATATCAGGCGTTTACGATTTGTCAACAGTGTCAAGAGACGTAGTCGAAGTTCCCTCTCTCGCATCAGGTAAAACGCATTGATCTGACGTTAGATTTGCATGGGAAGGTCGTTCAAGCTCACCTTTTCCAATTCTCGCTGTAATGTGAAGAAGAAAGCATCCCTGTGCGCCTTGAAACTTGCTGTACGATCTTGTGAGACATTGTTACCCCGATCCATCAGGCTCTCCCGAGACGGTGCGGGCGGTTCAGTCTCTGGTGGAAGGGGTTCCAGATCCTCTCCTGAACTAGATCCCAATGCACCAGCCCCCGTCAGAGAAGTGACAGGGGAAGCAGCAAGTGTCGTTGTGGGTATAGTCAATCCTTCCGCGGGTATCGAGCGGGAAGTCGATGCGTCGAGATCAAAGTCTAGGTCGTCGGATTCCAAGATTGTGGGGGTGTCTTGTCGAGGGGAAGAGGGGTTGATGGGTGTTCTATCGGGTCTCAGACCCATGGAGAGGAGAGAAGCGTCTGAAGCAGGTCGACCGGCCGCATAGGAGTTGATGATCTTCTTGAGAGCCTATAGTGTGAGTTGCATTTGAACGCGGAATTCGTGCGAGACATTGAGGGGACTCACCTTGTAGTTTAGGTAGTACCCTCCCCATCCTGGTACCTGCTGCGACTGGATTGTTTTACCAAACTGGACAGTAGTCAGAAGATGTTCGTACTTGACATGTCATTTCCAAAGGGGACACACCTTCATCCTGCGTTACCAAACGTTGTCTGTATGATGGCTAGCACGAAATATGGGCCACAGCTCGTGGGCGCCAGAAGTGATGCGCCCAAATAACTACGGAGCCTTGCCCAGACGATCTTTTCGAGGTGACCTCGCCAGACACGAAGTCGCTCTGGGTTTGGATGAAGTGAGTCGGAAGAAAAGTCGAATGAGCGTCACGAGGCTGCAATTCGAGCGGAGATGACTCGAGCCTAGTGAACCGTGTCAAGGGAGATATGTTCCAGACCTATCGCTGCAGACTTTGCAGTATGGATCGATCCAATCGGACCATTGCCGTATTGTCTGCTAGGGTTATGGTCTGTAGCTCGCTTGAGGGGGTCGATGGGGGTGTGATAGGTGGGTGGTGGACAGACACACGTTTATGAATGCGAGGAGAGCCGCTTCACCGGATAGGCCGGAAACATGCGGCGGGGAGGGGGATTACAAAATTGGGTTGTAATGGCGCGGCAAGGATTTGAAGTGAGGATTACAAAATGGGGATTGGGTGGTTTGTAATGCTGGTCAGAGGAGGTGACATCACCTCGGACAGGTGCATCTCAACCCGTGAGGACTGTATGTCACAAACGAGATGCATGGCTTTGCTCGCGACACCTTGCTCGATCTCACGCTGTCTAAGGCTCAATAGAACAATACCGTTTGGTTTACGCGAACACAGGATGGTCTCCTCAAATAGCACAAATTCGGATACTCACCCCCTCATACGAGCCGCTTTCGAAAAAGCAAAGATCGATCCCAGCTCGTCCGACCGCTCCGAGTACTTTACCAAGACCTCCCGAATTGTCCCTCAGCTTGTTGGAGAATATAAATCACTAGAAGCACTCTCGCAGATGGCTCCGCCCGGGTTTGTACCTCGCCCGTATGGTCTCGCGGTCTCAGAAGACGGTAAAGAGGGAGGGATGGTCTCTGAGCGGTTTGTGTTCGGAGGGACGAAAGATCAGAAAGAGCTAGGGAGACGATTGGCTGAGATGCACAAGTATACCTCTCCTAATGGGAAATTCGGGTTTGGCGTGCCGACTTTTTGTGGAGTTACAGAGCAGGATAATACGTGGACAGAAGGATGGAAGGAGTTCTTTGTCGAGAGGAGGGTGGGTGATATGGTCAAGCGCATAGGGGACAAGGAAATCTCCAAAGAGTGGGAGAAGATGAGAGACAAGTGAGTTCAAACTTGTTGGATCAGTTGGTGGATCAGTCGCCTGATGTCCAGGGCGATACCGCTTTTGATGGATGATATCTCGCCTCCGCCCAAACCCGTCATTATTCATGGTGATCTATGGTCCGGAAACGTATCGACCAACAAAGAGACTGGTCTGCCAGTGGTGTTTGACCCTTCGAGCTGCTATGCGCACAACGAGTATGAGCTGGGTATATGTAAGATGTTTGGAGGTCAGTGTGAATAGCACCATCTCCGTTGCTCCTCGTGAAGGGATAATCAGAGGCAAAGACACGGCTGATACCTACAGGATTCAATCAAGACTTCTTCGACGCCTATCACGCATTTCATCCGCGGTCCGACAAGTATTACAAGGAACGGCTAGAACTTTACGAGCTGTATCATCACCTCAACGTGAGTTCCAGAGTCTACACCCCTTCGCTACCTCGTTACTACGCAATCTCGTACCTGACCTCAGCACTCATTGATGTTCGGTGGAGGATACAAAAGTGGTGCTTTGCGTATCATGCGAGGGCTCATCACTTTTGCCGATTCACATGAATAGGAGCTGTACAGCCAGCGCCATTTTCGAGTCCAAAGAAATGTAGCTATAGTTCGGCAATGTAGAACAATGTATCGATGGCACACGTTCATCGTTTGTTCTCATTCATCGTCGAAACTGCTTTCACTCGAGACTGCTTCGCCTAATATCGTTCAGGAACACCTCGCACTCCTCCTCTTCCGCAGTTCCGCTCCGGAATACTGTTCGTCCCTCACATGACCACGATCGTAAGCTGTTTCGCCCATGTCCATAGGACATGACTACGCCATCTTGGCTTTGAGGGTTCGACCTCCTCCCAAGACCTTTCGTCGTTGACCCAGCATGTAGGTGTACAGCACATACAGTGCTAGATCTATCAGCCAAGCTGCGCCCGTTTCAAGAGAAAGACATACCAGGCCACCAGCCCAAGAACAGCGTAAATCGTACGAGGTCCTGCACCTCCCATTCCCTCGTCAGACCCACTTTGCTTTTCACTCCCGAAGCAGCCATGTTCCAAAGGAAATTTCGACCCCAATTGGACTTCATCACGCTTTTACCCACGCTGGCGGGGATATAAGAGATGAGAGCTCGGATGGGGATGAAATTCGAGACGAACTTGCCGAGGACCGGGAAAGTGGAGAAGGAAGGTAAAGTGGAGAAGGAGAGGAAGGCTTCGGAACCTGCCCCGAGAGGGTAGAGAGGGAGGAAAGTGGTGTATCTATAATCAGCGCAACTCACACCACGGATCAACCCATGAGTGGCGGATTGTCATGACTCACCGGAGCCAATTGAGACCTGGAATGGAGACGCCCAAGACTGAAGTGGCGTAAAAGGTGTATCGGACCACCTCGGTCAGAGCCCAGGCAAACACCATGGTGGTGAACAACGGATGTCCTTGAGTCTGCACATCAATTCCTTCCCCGAAATTCCTCCAGATATATATTCCGAAACACATCACGTGTGCTGAACGAGCTGGCTCACCTTGGGTACGGCCTCGACGACGCCCCAGACGGTATAGATCCGACTGGCCACTTGCGCTCCCGTCGTCCCCACCGGCGACCTGACCCATCCAAGGGCCGAATGGGCAATCTCCAACAATGCAAGCGTCTGGGTCCATTTCACCCAAGTGCCCAGATGTCCTACTTCATAGTTCCCCTTGAGCCTTTCCAGGGCGTTCGAGAGCGTGTCGAATTGGGAAGGAAGGGTAGATCCGCCCCAGATCTTGGAAAGGGGGGATTTGGAGGTGACGATAGGAGTGGCTGGAGGGTGGTTAACGACTGCGCCGATGGTGAGGACCAAGATGTTGAGCCATAAAAGGGCAGAGACGGTATTGTACGCTACGAGGTAGATCTTGAGTGGGGTGAGACGGGAAGTGACTGTGGTGTTAGGGTGGACGAACCGAGCGATAACGGACACACCTTGTTTAGTCTGTCGAGCGACTCTGTCTTTCTCTTGTGCAACGCGTGTCGCGCCCTTGGATTGGACAGGAGTAGCCATGATGAAGAGATGCGTTGAAGGATCAGAGTTGCGGCGACGGTGTTGTCGAGCAACGGTGAATCAGTAGGCCCGAAACGGCGTCATGCCCTGGAACCCCGTCACGTGATCTTCACCTGGGATCTCCCACTGGCTCTGGTGTCACCGCATGAGAGGATCGCTTCGAGTCGTAAACACGAAATGCATGTTAATACACAAGGGGGATGCGAGATGACGCAAGCTATCTGCACACCGACTGCTACCGTTGCAGTATCGCAACTTTTCATCTCCACCTCGACGGAACCGTCTAAGCCGCCTTGATTCGCTTTCCGATTTGGGCTTGGTAACCGGCCTTGATTGCAGAAACCGATCGTCCTGGATGTCAGCTTCGAATGTCCTCCTAGGCACTTTGAATAGCTCACTTGAACCACACGACTCGCAGGTGATGAAATACAGTCGGTTCTCCTTGCCCAGTAACGTGTCGGAGGACTTGCAAATCTTGCACGTCACGTACTCGACTATCCCGTTAGCTATAATCACCTACTGGTCAAAGGCTCAGCTCACCAATGTATTTCCTCAAGACGTTCTCGATCTGCTTTTGCGTATACCTTCCCTTCATGATCAACCTCTGAGAACCATCGATGGACCCCTGTGTACCCAACTCCGAGTACAAGAATTGGATAACATGCTCGGGTTGTCGGTGCATCCTTCGACAGATATCCATCAAGTTGGCAAACATTGTCTTTTTCGTTCCTTCTCGTGCGACCTGAGGTGGGACGATGGTATACCTCCTCTTTTCACCGGCGAGTTCGGGGTTGTGAGCGTGGAGTAGGGAGAAGAATCGGGATAACAGCTGACCAGTCAGCTTGTGAAGGACAGGCGGCTGATGACTGACCTCGGGGTAAGTCGGATCACGTCCTTCGACGACCCATGCGTCTTTACCAGTATCCACCTCTCCCATGGACGGTTTCTCAAACACGTCATCTCCCAAATCACCCTCAATCTCTCCACCGTCATTCTCCTCATTCTCAGCCTCGAGCTCATCCAGCTCCCTAGCAAAGTCTGATGCTTGCTTCTTTGACTTTTTCTTCTTGATTGGCACGTCCAATCCGTCCGGCGCAGCTGTCGATCCCTCGCCCTACACATCAGCATTTGCGCCTCATGTTGCGTTCGTCACACACCAAGTCCAATGGGATATCCTTCTTCTTCTTCTTTTTCTTCTTCAGATCCGCAAACAAGTCTCCTCCATCCTCGGCGGGTTTGTCGCCCTCTGCAGGTGTAGCTGCCCCGGATCCTGCTTCATCCTCGACTGGAGCTGAAATGGCAGGCGCAGCGGCAGGAGTAGAGGTAGATGGCTCGGGTGTAGCTTCAACTTCCTGTGTAGGCTCCTCGGTATCCAAAACCACCTGCTTCTTCTTCTTCTTCTTCATTCCCGCGAAAAGGTCGACTTCTGGGTCCGCCACTGGAAAGTCAGGGACCAGCTCCTTTGACCACGCGACAAGTCAGCCTCACTGTTGGATGTGATCTTCGTAGAGTCTTCTGTCCTGAGTGTCTGTTCTGATCGTCTGTGTATATCGCGTCGCTGCCGATAGCCTGTTCGATGCTGTCGAGTGTGTATATGTCTATGCGTTGAACAGTAGTCTCTCGAGTCGTGAACAATCTACAATAAAGGGTGGAGGCGAAGAGGGGTTGGGTGGCGGGGATATAGGTGAATGAGTCGGGATTATCTCCAATGTGGCACTTTTCCCCTTGCAGACCCGTCCCCCTCCGACCCTCACTCCCCCTCCCCCTCCTATTGCTCAGTGTACCCCTATACACCTCCTTCTCCTTCTATCCACCACTCATCCCCCCTCATCCCCCCCTCCATCATGTTCACTCGATCCGTTCGTCACGCCGCTTCTGCCGCCAGGTCGTTGGTAGCTCAGGCGGAGCAGCAACGAGGTATGGCTACCTTGAGGGAAATTGAACAGCGGTAAGTCGAATGGGAATCATCTCGGCCGATTAGCTATACTTCGACAGCATTTCTATCGATCATCCGATATTACGCATAGGCGACAGCTAGATGTGGTCATAGAGGACAAGGGCTGATGTGTCAGATTGAAGTCTGTCAAAAACATCGAGAAGATCACCAAGGTGTGTACATGTCTTTTCCGTCATGGTGTCATTGCTTACGGTGTGTAGTCGATGAAGGTCGTCGCTTCGACCAAGCTCACTCGAGCTGAGAAGGCCATGCGAGAGGCCAAGAAGTACGGAGCCGCCAACAACGGTCAGTCTACACTCCTCCACCTTTTCGTCTTCGTCTTTGCTCGACACTATCACGTTCATATCCTGACGCTACAGAACTCTTCACTCAGGTCAAATCCGATGAAACCCCTGCTTCCGCTCCGAAAGTCCTCTACCTCGCCATCACCTCTGACGGAGGACTTTGTGGAGGTATCCACTCTGGTATTTCTCGAGCTATCAAGCGATACCAGGCCGAGACCCCCGGATCCCTCGCCATCGTCGGTGACAAGCCCAAGGCCCAACTCTCCCGAGCTCTCCCTCAATCCCTCAAAATCACCTTCAACGCCGTCGGAAAGGATGTCCCAACTTTCGCAGAGGCCAGTGCCATCGCCGACGAGATTATCAAGAACGGTGGTGAATGGGACGAGATCCGAATCGTCTCCAACCACTACCTCTCGGCCATCTCCTACGAACCTCGAATTACCTCGGTCATCTCTGCTGCCGCTCTCTCCGAGTCGGCCGGTTTCAACCAATACGAGATGGAGGATGATGCGTCAAAGGACTTGGCCGAGTTTGCTTTGGCCAATGCCATTTACACTGCTCTTGTCGAGGGACACGCTGCCGAGATTTCCGCTCGACGAACAGCCATGGAGAACGCTTCTAACGTGAGTTTAATTGCTGAGCATGACATTGTATGCTGACGTTCAGAACGCCGGTGACATGATTGGTTCTTTGCAATTGCAATACAACAGAGGTCGTCAAGCAGTCATCACCAACGAGCTTATCGATATCATCACTGTGAGTTGTTCGCCCTGCTTCATGATCTACGCAGAGCTGACAGTTTCTAGGGTGCTTCGGCCTTGTAATCGAATTAGATGGGTGCGTTTGGGAATTCATAAATATAGCCAAAGACTTGGTCTTGGAAAGCAACAAAACCGCATGCAACACGTGTGGGCTGGACTCGACAGTCGCAAATTTCTCCTGGAGCTAATGCTACACTGATACAATCGTGCTTCACATGGGAGTTATGAATCAAGCGCAGACGGGAAGGGACCATCTCTCGATACACCTGACTTTGACATGTCGTGCCATTCTGCGTTGTTACTTCCAGATGGTCGGAGTATCCTTCTCGGAAGTGTCGTAGTGACTCGTAAAGGGTGGTTCAGTATCGCCGTCGATGCCCACGAAACGGTATTTAGAGACATCGCTTAGCACTTGAAGACGGCCTTGTTGTTGTCGATCCAAAAAGTGACGACCACTCTGATCATCTTCCACCCTCAACTTCCAGTCCGTCGTTTGCCATCGCATGGTACTGTACACATAGTTGTCGTCCTGCACACTCTATAATACGAAAATGAAGTGACAGGTCGGTAACTGGCGCATGTCTCACGTGAGTGTATGATACGCTCCAGGGGGCAAGGCAGCCTGATCTTCTTTGACTGGATCTCTAAACTCGGCAGAATCGGATCTATCGTTCGAGTCGTTGCCGGTGTTGACTTCCCCCTCCTGGTAGACTTCTTCGTCCCTACTGTACTGGATTCGGAACTGTTGTCTGTTGCAGCACCAATATTGGCATCGATATCCGAGTCCGCTGAGAATGGCCACAGTGAGGAGCTGGTCATCAATGCCCAAGTCTCACTCGATCTCGTGTCAATCTACAGCTCCAAGACATCTTCAACTCCAATCAGAATTTGTGAACGTTGGCTCGCATCGAGATTCGTGAAATTATAATACGAAAGAAACAGGAAATGGAGATGCTCGTTGCGTGTTCTGCGTGTGCAGAAGGGTGTGCGGCTCATGGCTTACCGGGGTGCTTCTGAGGAGTGTGTTGCTACCACAGTTGGTAGTTTTGTTCTTGAGCAGAGAGGACACAATCCCTCTGCTGGTATGTCCAGTACCTTGCTTCCTCAACGGATCTCCCATGGTCCTCTCAAGAATCTCACGTCATGGTGGATGTTCTTCTCCAGGCAACAAGTTGAAAAGTGATGAATGTCGCCACTCTGACTCCGACCCCCTATGAGGAAGCGTTTCAGAAATCCACTTCCTTGCCTTTCCATCCTTTGACTCTACTCGACCATCTGATATCTGGTGATGGCTCGTAAACCCCCTGCCTCCAGAAAGAAACCGACCATCAGGAGTCTCGGACATGATTCGGGCGAGCCAGAAATCGATACTTCTTCCCCTTTTTGCAGAACAATATCCTGAAACAACGTCCAAGTCTCCCCCGCTCACCTTTCGACCACGACCACGATCATATCCCCTCTCCTCCTCTTGCCCCTCTTCGACTTCAACATGAGATGGGGGCGTTGGAGTAAATTCGCAAGTACGCTATCCCTGTGGTCCTAAACTCACGCTCCTGACCTCGTACGTTGGACATTTCTCAAAAGGATTAGAGAATCAACCACCAGTCGATCCCTTTAGGGTCCTTTAGGAGGTAGATGTACCCATAGCAGGAACTGGGAACTGGGGTTCATGACAGGATCCCATCCCAAAACGAGATAGAGGACAAGTCATGTCGAAATCTCTGCAAGCGAGGGAAGAACACGAACAGATACAGTAATAGCCGCGAGACGTGCGTCGCGTAAAAATAAGGAAATGAAGAGAAGTGTCTAGCCCCGAAAGCGGGAGGTGAGCAGACTGTATGTTGTAGTCAAGGTGACCACGCCGAATCGCACCAGGTCCACGGTGGGGGCTCTATCGTGGAGGTCAGAACCAGGACGGGTCCGGTGGTAGCAGAGACGGGGACGATTAAACAGACGGAGCATGTTCCTGCAACGTGGTACCCTGATTCACATCATCCTTCAATACTGTATACAGTATGCATGATGCAGTCGTACGTATTTTCATCAGATCGTATAGTCGTGTCGCAATGTCATCATGTCCTTGATGCTACGTTATTATTCACTGTCCGACAGCTCAATCTGTATAATTAGCGCCAGGTCACGAGAGCAATAATGGATCATACCGCTTTCGAAGTCTTATTGCCACGGGAAAACCTTTTGATCAGCGAGTTTCATTCGATTGTGGTACTTAGCTCACTGTAATTGGGTCTGAGTTTGTGTTGCCGCCTTTCCCCTCGAGCTCGCTGCTGGCTTCTTCGCGGGCACTTTGGCCGGTGCCTTCTTTGCTGCTGGAGTCCTGCTTGAAGCCGCTTTGGCAGCTGTTGCACGCGACTTCTTGGCCGGCATGACTTCCTCTTCCTCTTCTTCTTCTTCGTCTTCCGAGGCATCGTCGAACTATCATCAGGACTTGGACCACAGCAATTAAGATGATCAGACTCACCAGCGCTGGCGCAGCCTTCCCTTTCGCTTTCCCTTTGGATGCAGCTCTGCCTTTCACCGGCGAGGGTTCCCGGAAAGACCCGTCCGAGATGGAACCATTGCTGCAATTAGCCGTCGCCGCAAGGCAGATTGAGCAAGAGCCTTACATGCTGTCATCTTCCGCTAGTTATTAGCTGAGCCTTTTGACAGGTACTGCGTGCTTACCCATGCTGTCCACATCAGATCCCTTGGTCTTCTTGCCCTTTCCTGTGGCCTTCTTCGCTTTATCTCGGCTGGCATGAGTCTCTCGCCATTGAGAAGCGGCACTGCGGCATAAGCTCAGACTCAATGGCAGTGTACGTGGATGACATACAGCTCTTTTGCTCTTGTGATCTGAAGGTCAATACCTGGAAACAAGCAAGTCGCCGTTCACTCACCTCTTCCTCCACGTCGTCTTCCCCGAACTCTTTATTCTTCATGTCTTTTCCGACGGATTTCAGATGGTCGTTGACGAAGCTAAAAGGTCAGCCGAGGTTTAAAGGAGGGAGTGATCAGCGATTAGCGTACTCTTTGATGGCATCTCTATCGTCCTTTTCCACAAATCGCATGACAGCGTCCTCCATACCAGGTTCTACCAACACCTCCAATTCTTGCGCCTTAAGATATTGATGTACCAGATTTGACATTCGCAGTTTCGACAATCGATCACTGGTGGATACGGCGACTTCTCCATTCACATCATCCATGTCATCGTCAAAGTCATCAGGCGCATTCGGGGCGTTTGCACTTTCTGGAACAGTCAGCTTAGGACTTTGCCTTAAGATACACGAAACTGACTCTTTTCTATCTTCTTCTTCCGGTAGTATTGCAAGATATCCCGAGGGTTCGCGACTCTTCCAATGTAATCCTGACCGAATCTCACGGGATTCGACATTTCTTTAGCTTCCGACGTTTCCACCTGTCACGAGATCAGTTGCGTGACACCAGGTCGACGTACCTTCAGCCGGATGAGGGGCAACATCATTTCGGACTTTTCGGTATCATCACGATGAAGCTCCTCCCAGTTCGATCTCGCCAACTCAATCAGCCCCTCGACCTGACAGTCAGCTTGCAAAGGTGGGGAGAGTATAGCTGACTTTGGTCCTCAAGTAAGCTGTGATGCTATCTCTGTCATTCAAATTGATTTCGTTCTCTGAGTGTGCGGCGTCATCCGCAAGGACCAGTTCTCCATGTTCGAATGGCCTAACAGTTTTCAGAGGTATCTCGGCGATCTGAAATTGTGATCCTTGGATCGATAGCAGACCGACGTGTCTGACGTAATGAGCGGGATGGTACTACGCAATAGCATCCTGCGGACTTACTTGGCGATGGCTTCACCCGGAGCCAGGGATGTTGCGACTGAAGATCCTGGCTGGGTGATGTAGTAGTCTTTTCCCTCCACCTTCTCCGGCCATATCCTGCAATCATGCTCGTGTCCCCAGACAACGAGCTTGATCGAATCATCAAACATTCCTTCCGGCACACTCTGCTGAGGACCATGCTTGACCCTCTTTGTTAGCGATGGACCGGGCGGATCGGCAGCTAATCACCTGTTTTGGTGCACAAGCAGCATATTGAACCAGTCTTCTTCTCCTACTTCTCCCCCTTCGGGCATAAACATCTTGACCCTATTACTCCTCAATTCGTAGTGCATTCTAGCATCCTTCACATTCCCAACTCCGTACATGGCAAGATGTGTCGTTCCCTTTCGCAACAAGATGGGCTTGATACGAATACCCTTATCTCCCGCATCGGGTTGACCCTCATCTGCCGCGAGATCGACCTTGCCGAAGTAATTTAGAACTCCAGATACGGACAGCACGTCCAGAGCGCACAGAGCCCCTTCCTGCGGATCAGCTTATTTTCCTCTCCATTGACGTAAACAGCTGACCGGTCCGGTGCCTTGGGGGTCGTCGTGGTTTCCATGAATCGAGAATACGGGTATAGCGATATTGAGGTTGGGATCTTCGTAGTTGACAGCGGGAAATCTGAATGTAAGCTGCGTCATTTTGCCCAACAAAACCAGCTCACGAGAAGCCAGCTGCGCTACCATCCATGGGGTCACTCAACAGCTCAAACTAGTGCCAGTAAGCTATCGCCAAAAGCCCAAGTCTCGACTCACCGGGATCGCCTTGTCTCCTAGTGTGTACTCCCTCAACAACGCAATCGTTTGGTGCATACAAGTCCGACTCGGTCTATTCTCATGGAAGAGGTCTCCGGCAAGCAGGATAAAGTCGACTTCGGCATCTCTGGCGATTTGGAGGATCTCTCGAAAGGTGTTGATGGCGTCTTGACCTCGGACTGGGTCTTTCTCTGCGTAGCCAATGTGATTGTCGGTCGCTAAGAGGATACGAAAGCAGCTGTACGGTAAGTTCGAGACTCAATGCAAGGACGAGAAGTTCTCGTCGTATGCGTTGACATACTTGTCCGACTCTATCGGATCAGCGCAAGCTGTACGAGGCGTGGAAGGGGAACTTACCTTGCTCAACGATACTCGGTGAAGGTCCACCACTAGGAATCAGCTTGCATCGTCACTCGGGCAGCTCACTCATTGGTAGCCCTAGAAGCCTGAGAAGCGTTCATCCTGCTTCTGTAGGGCGGAGCTGGAGTAGGAGCTGAGTCGATGGAGAAGATGAAGAAGAGAAAAAGAAGGTCTGAGCTGAAATGATCTCTAGAACGAAGGGGGGGCAGTCCGGTCAGCTTTCCGCGTGAATGTCACGTGATTGAGGGTCGCGTCGAGGTGCGCGTTTCAGTCAGTGCAACATGAATCACTCTCTTCCGCACCTCATCAAGCACATTTCTCACCATACCAGCCTTGTTGCGACCGTCAGGATGCCAAGTAGAGCCTCCCAGACAGCTCGGGAATTTCGAGATCTCGACGAGGGGTCGCAAGCCGATTCAGGGGAGGAAGATGACAGTCTCGGACCGCTCGCTTCCCCTTCTCGTTCGGGCTCGAGGAAGAGGAAGAGACTGAGTCAGATGCAACTGGATGAGATATTTGAGAATATGGATCCGGAGGAGAAGGCGAGGATTGCAAAAGAGTACAGACTGCTGCAAGTCGAGGCGGACGGTACGCCCACGGAACACTGGCATGGTGGTCGATTTTGTGACTGACTGGATAGATATGAGGATGAATGTGGCAAATACAAAAGTGTCACAATTGATCGAAAAGATCAAACAAGGGTCAAAACTCTTCAGGGGTGGTACGTATTCTGGTAACTCTGCCAGAAATCGATTATTGACTCGGTATAGTCCGAGATACGGCCCTGGCTTCGCTGGATGTTCGTCTCATGTTGACCGGGTCGGAGACAGCCTTGACCATGGCAAGGACGCTCAAAACGGAGAGCAACGCTTTCAACATCGACGAATATCTCATACGGTAAGATCTTGAGTCGAAGGGCTGTGGTGATGAAAATTGACAGAACAGCATGAAGGGTATCCTCGGGTTGGACCTGGACGAATTGGAAGATCAAGATGATGATGAGGACGATCAGTTGGAGGATGAATCCTTGGAAGATCGCCACGCTCGGAGGAGACGAAACGCCAGGAAAGGAAGACTGGGGGATTGGGAGAAGATAGGCTGGATGGCTTCGAGGTTGAGCAAGAGGGTGTCGGGTGTCGAGTTCATGTAGGATATCACGCTTTCCTGACAATATGATGCTGATCTGCGTCAGGTTTGGGCCCATCGACATCGAGTCGAAGAAGAGGACAATGAAGCCCAGGCAGAAACAAGTGATAGCTGAGGAGACTCGACCGGAAGAGATTGCTTCCCAACATGCTGCCACTCAGAAGGCAAGCGAAGAAGACTTCGTCAGAAACGCCAATCTGGTATGTCATTTATCCTGGACTGAAACGGCGGGTCTGATCTCCAGGTCGCAAAAGTCCTGAGGAAGCGGGATCCCCATGGGGAAGGAATCAACTTCTTCGACCTGGTCATCAATCCGACGAGCTTCGGTCAGAGTGTAGAGAACTGCTTCTTTGTCAGTTTTCTCATCAGGGACGGGAAAGCCGGTATCGAGATTGAGCCCAATGGGAACATCATCATACGTAAGAGGATCTTTCCAACACAAGATGAGAATCGACAGTTGACCTTGCAGGGCAGGCCGAACCTCATGATCCGGAAATGGGCGGGGAAGAGCCTGCGAGGAATCAAGCAGTGATTGAATTGACAATGGAGGATTGGAAGGTAAGAACGATCCATTCATTGGCGTTCCTAATCTGACTCGTGTAGCTTGCAGTAGAGCTATACGACATCCGGGAACCCATGATCAAGACGCGCGTCTACGAGACATCACACGAGTTGGCTCCTAATGGCTGGTATGCGTAGACGTAATGGACCCCTTGGCACAGAAATCTTCCAATGTTGTAAAAGTAGAGCATTAGCATGTCATGAATGACCCTTTACGATTGATTGCCATCAACCTCGTGCACCAGGGCACGCTTTGAGTAGCATGATGTGGAGTCGTATCAGCTCGTGTGGCGTCAAGGTCATACATCATTTCGTCGTAACTTGTCGTTCTATTTCATTGCCTCAGCTATCGGATTGGCGTGTATCGTAATCTGGACATCAATTCTCCGATCCCAAGCAGGACCAGATACACACCTTGTTCAACTTGATTTCATTCAATGGCCTGTTCTTTGCGTTGACCGGAACTTTTTCCATCATCTCCAGAGTGGAATCAGCTCCATCAATTACCCTTCTCCGTCAGCTGAACCGATGTAAACAGGAACTCCATACTCACTTGCCGAATATCGAATATTTACCATCTAGAGAAGGCTGTTTGGCATATGTGATAAAGAACTGAATTTCAACTTCAAACCAGGTACAGGTGGGGATAACTCGCCTGCGATTTATTCGTATCTGGACCTCCATTTGCCATGGCTACTATTCCTCTCGTGTTGAACTATCGATCAGCGAGACGTATAGAGGCGTGAAATGATAGAATACCCACCTTGAGAGTCTGCCTTATCTCGTCCGCAAATGGTCTACCCCATATTGACTGCCCTCCCTTGCCCGTTCCTACCGTGTCAGTTAATAGCCGAGTATGTAACTATCATACTCACCATTAGGATCTCCACCCTGTATCATGAAGGTTTTGATATTCCGGTGGAATATTGTATTATCATAGTAACCCGATGCAGCTAATGCCAAAAAGTTCTCGGCTGTCCTAGGTACCGCCTCGCAGAACAGTTCAATCTGGACATGAGCTGGGTGTTGAAGCGTCGACGATGTTCAGCTCACTTTGAGATCTCCGGAGGATGTGTGCAGTGTCACCGACTAAACCTGTCAGTTCTTTACTGTTTGATAGCGCTTACCATGATCTTCGATGCGATGGTTGATCAAGTATGTAAGAGGAGGTCGAGCAATGGCACGCTGAAACACGCTCTCATGATGACGTGTCACCTTTGTTTACAACTAGCTTATCAATCGACGTGTGGGTTTTGCCACCCACTCCCGTGATCCAGGCGTCTCACATGGGATTGCTTCTCGACTAGCACCTGCTCGTACATTACCCATCAACAAGCAACAGACATCGCCCGCATCGCCTAGACGACGAGGCGAGAGAGTCACAGAGGTCTCCCAGCTTGATTTGAATCACACAAACACACGGCTCGACGCGACAATCATGGCTTCTTCTCGCTGAAACTCCGACTCGCGACATTGAGCCATGGCTTCTCAACGATCCATGCACCACTCGCAGGTGCTCTCACCTAAACCTCGTCCTCCGGGTATGGTCCGATCACCCTCGGATCCAGTCCGTGTTAGAGGTGCGGACGAAGTGGCTACTCCCCCGCAACAAATATACGTTCTCTCCGCAGATGGATCATCCTTGTTTCTCCTCGATCCTACCAAACCTCAAGGAAACGAAGAACCACCACCCTACGCGCCTTTCCGCACCGATGTTGATCTGTCCAATAACACATCTTCCACCTCTCTCGCATCGCACACGGCAGGTCCATCCAGCCCTAGAAGCGTGTTGAATTCGGTACCGTACCCCAGTATCGTCGTTCCAGAAGGGAGAAATCGAGCATCGACAGTCTCGACTCTCAACCAAGAATCTTCAGTTCGGCAAAGTACAAGACCGGGCATGCGCAATCATTCGTCCTTCTCGCACTCGCCTGCAGCCCATCATCGACAAAGAGACGAGCGAGGGATACAATCAGCGAGCAATTCACCTCGAACAGCAACATCGGCCTTACCCGATGAACGGACTCCGCTCTTACATCGCGCTCTGGATGGCGAAGAGTGGATAGAAGTGAGATGGCATAAGCGGCGTGGAGCTTGGAAGGCCATCTTTTGTGGAGAGCTAGAAGAAGGGGACGAGAGCGAGACATGGACAGCGGCATGGAAGAGGTTCTGGCGACCTGTCGGAACTGGACGATATTGGAAAGCCATGGTTCATTTATGGTTCATCAACTTTCCCTTTGTGAGTGACGCGTACGAGTCGCTGGATCGTGCTCATATTGCAGGCTTTAATGGTATGGCCGCCTCTCCTTGTCGGGACTTTAGCCGGGACAGCACTACTCATCACCCTTCCAATCGGAGCCGCAGTCTGGTGGCTTACCCTCTTCATCGCTCGGTCTTCCGCCAGGCTGGAGGTGTGTCTACTGTCTATTCGCATAGGTGTAGCGCTAACGTATAGACCGTCATGCAGCTCAACTACCACTCTCCACTCCATCCGGCCATCCCTCAATCCACCTATCATCCCATCTTTTACCGTCCGAAAGAAAGGGCCACTCCGTCTAGTCCGACCGGCGAGGCAGCTACAGATACCGAGGTTGTATGGGAGAAGCGATTCATCAAATGCTCGTACGCTATGGTTGGTGATTCTCAGTGTTTCGCCTGCAGAGCTGACCATCCAGTTTTGCGATCATTACTCGTACTCGGCACTGTCCTATTTCTTGTTGATCAAACCACTCATTGTCCTCTTTTCGACCATCTTCCTCATCGCCTTCTTCCCCGTGGCGGCTGTATTGGTCGTCACTTTGCCGGTGTACCTACGAGCCGCTCGGCGATGGGGCCAGTGGCAGGCCGGAGTAGCCATCGAGAATCTGTAGGATGGAGCACGACGCGAAGATTCAAGGTTTGTCATAAAGCGGCGCAGGTTGTATAATATGGAAGGTAGTCTGTATTGGGATTCATCTTGTTTACAATGGTCTCTTCGGTACTCTAAATGCATCTGATCCAAGAATGCCTCTGTATTCTACTCGTACAGGTCTGAATGCTCTGATACCCTCACGTGACCTTGTTTTACGAGACTTGGGGACCTCCACCGAACAGGTCCAGAACGCTGCTCTTCCCGTCGGGGCGCATCTCTCGACGCCGTTGGAATCTCATGCGACACGGCCCGACAGAGCTGTAACGGTATAGCCCATGTCACTCACAGTATCAGGATGATATCGGACACTTCGGGAATATGCCAAATGACGTAGCGTGCGCTGGGAGGCATGTATCGACATATATCATCATGCTACCCTTTGTCGTGGGTAATCCACAGACCTTTCGACTATCTGCTTCTCCAGTAACACCGCTTCTCGACACGCAATGGGAGCCGCAATCGGAAAGAACACATCTACCGTCGATGTCGATTCCCGGCTGGTCGACGAAGGGGCGGCGAAGGAGATGGTTAATGGGAAGACCGCTGAGAAAGCTGCCGACACTTTCGATCGAGGCGTGCAGGAGATGTCGAACAATATGACCACCCTCACCACATCTACCGCCGATTCTCAAGCTCGACTGACCGAGGTGGCCGACCGGACTTTCCAGGGAGCGACAGAGGATGGACACACGCTTAGTGACGCGGCTAGTAATGGGATGAGGGCGGCCGGCGGCGCGGCTCAGACTCTGGCTGGAGGTGTTGGGACAGGCGCTGTGGGTACCGGAATCGGAGCTGTCACTATGAGTGTCGGGTCAGCCGCCAAGGGGATCATGCAGGGCCAAGGGGAAAGGGACAAGAAGCAAGCCGAAGGTCAGGCGACACTGGAGCAGAGCCGAACAAACAGCCAGATTGCCAAGCAGCAAGATGTTCGACAAGGAGCTCGTGATGAAGTGAGGCTAGAGGAGGAACAGGAGCAGCATCGACAGAATCAACGAGCTCGATTTGAAGAGAGAGTCCGCCGAACTCCGGAAGCGGTAGCTGTCGAGCTCACTGCTGCTCAAGTTAGCGCGCAAAAAGGAAAAGTCCGCCTGGAAATCGAATGCGAGCGGCTCATGCGGCACCGGGATACTGATCGTCGAAGAGCAAGAATACTGGTAGCAGTGGTAGTCGATTCGTGAGAATATACAGGTTTTCGAAGGACGGCCGAGAGCTGAAGGCCATAGTCTGGAGCTCTACATTGCGGCCAAGGATATGCTGGACCCCACCAAAGTCGACGGCTTTCTCCAAATGGTCTGTGGCATACCCTACAAGCCGCCACGTCAGTTGCTGACATGCCAAAGGCCGATAGTCGCTGGCCGAATGCTGTTAAAACCCTGGAAACCGACGGCGAGCACGGTTTGGCCGTTTACGCGGACTGCGACCTCGGGGCGTGTCTTTTCGATCTGCACTCGCAGCTCATCACACAGAGACATCTTCTAGCCAGTGCGGTCATCGATGTAGGGAATTTCACTGGACAAAGCGCTACTCTGTCCCAATTGAGCGACTATCTCGCTTGGACCGAATGCGGACTGAATGAAGAACAACGGTCACATGTTATTACGGACGCAAACATTATCGTCCAAGAGGATCACCAAGTACATTCCATCATTCTCCTTCTTTCCGAGCGGCGTCACACAAAACGCCAATATCATCCAATGACTGAAGTCGCAGTCAGCCTGGGGGGTCCAAAATTGCCAAACAACGGCAACGAGGTCGCATGTGGGTTGGAAGTCGGGAAATTCCATTGGCCCATAAATCTTGCGCCATATATCGTTGGGATAGAGCTTGATGGAGTTCCCGCGACCACTTTGGGTGTGCAGAAGCTCAGCATAAAGAACGAGGCAGGCCGAGAATATCGTCGCAAGGATTTTTCGAGATTTCCCACTGCTTTCCACCGTGGAGAATGGGGCACTCCGCAAAAGACGGCAGAACTTTTCGACGCGTGGATGCTGCAGGATCTCACTCGAGAAATGTTCAGGGGAGTGGCTTTCCTCGAGGACGGGGACGAATCGCGCGTCTATCCAAATGGCTTGCCGGTGCACGTGACCCTTCTCCAATGATGACGGGATGACTGACGTTGCAGACCAGACCCAATCCACAGCTGACAACCGCTATCTCCATAACCTTACAAATGTAGATCATGGACGAGGATTCACATCACACCACAGAAGTGACGAGGAAGACTGTCTGCCATCCAATTGCAGACCTAGAGGGATGTCTGTCGTCATTTGAGGGGGGATCAGTACAGGCGATCGTACCATCATAGCCCGATTTGAGGGGCTGGAGGGGTTATGGAGTATTCTAAATTGTCAAGTATGAAGATATCCTTTCAAGTTCAAGCCAGCGAGAGGGCAGCCCATGAAAGTTCAAAAGTCACCCGTCTCAAAAGCGCCGAAGCGGCCGGCATAAGCTAGATCGCCAGGAAGATTGCAGATGATAGATATCTGACTTCTCGGAAGACTGGATCATTGTACCCTCTTTGGGAAGACACCCGATCAAGCTTCTGCCCCTACGTACCCAGTGCATCAGGCTCACGGGCCCCCCTCTAGCCTCACACCCCCGCAATGGCAACCCCAGACGATCAGTTTGTAACCAATCTCTGCGAATCCTCTACTGTGCTCTCTGCGGCAACCCTAGCCTTTTCGTTCTTCTTTCTCTCGGTGTTCTCTGAGAGCTTCAGCAACGAACCACTCGAGGTAATCGTCCCTTCTTGTAGCTCTGTTTGCACTTGGAGTGTTGTTGTAAGCCCATACGAGAGCATCGTAGGTGAGCTCTTCGACTTTCGACGATATCCTTGTCCAAAGACGTGCGAGGGCGGTCTTTGATGCATCGTCCGCCGTCTGTTGAGCTTCAAGATCGCATTTTGTATTGACAGTGACAGCGGGTCGTTCAGTATCATCTTGAGGATCAGTGGCGGCCGCCTGCTTGCCTTTGGCTTTGTCTGACAATCTGTCAGACCTCCCATGAAGCACCGCCCAGTCGTATCCTATGACGGAGCTGGATGGGTCCGTAGCGATGATGATATCTCGTTCCGAAGCATCAGTCTCCACTCCAGCCGAGCCATCAGCGTTGAGAGAGATTATCTGTATCGTTATTGCTTCAGTGGTATTGTCTCTGTGGGGAAGAACGCTCATGATCTCGCTACAATCAAACGAGCAAAGAGTCCGTGCGATGAGGTGTACTGCATGAGAGCAAAGAGCAGCTGAGAGAATCGGGCTTCATATACTGTACTGCCAGCTGAGGAGAGCGAAGACCGATCCTTGGTATCGGTCGTGCAGACCTCACCGGTCTCGATCAAAGGAGGGCGATGGTCTGCAATCTCACCGAATCGATCTTGGACAGACGCAGGAGGACCGCACGGTTCATTGGCTGGGTGGAGACTCGAACGACGGTCGACCATACTCTACTATTTCATGACGTGCCCCCAGGCAGACCCGATGCGCTGATACGGGGCCATGCACTAGGGTACGCGATACATGATGGTGGCTTCGTTCGTAGACAGCAGCTAGAGTACTGTACTGTACAACCCAACCCTCCTGTATCGTACTCGCTGCCTCTCCCCACTCTGGAAATGGAACAACCTGTCCACCATTTGTACATTCGTACAGGGAGCGTGTCGATCACCCACGGGATCCGGTATGTCACTGATGATCCCGTCTAGCACATTCCACCATGGTGTGGATCATGCTGTGTTTGGTCGTATATAGGCTCTGGTTGGGGAAAAAGTTGAAAACGGCGCTCGAGGCGTTGACGATACTGTCCCCAATCGAAGCTATGATGCGAGATCCTAGAGAACTAGTCTCGGCGGGATCAGCAGTTCGGGTTGACGCGTTTCCAGTTCCGTCGTCTCTCTTTGGCACCTCCAAGGTTTGCTCCGACTTCTCGACGTCAATGAGCACACGACCGCTGCGAGTTGAGGCTGTTGTAGAGTCGAATTGGCTCGGGTCTTTCTCACGGGTGACACCTTGGGACATACTGTATTGACAATGACCGATGAATGACTGTGCAATGAGGGGAATTGTGTTATGCGTTGAAGTAAGGGTGTCAAAAGTTTTGTGTCTGAAGGAAGAGAGACAAGAGACAAGGTGAATCTCAGACCATGTGACCGCGCACCAAGAATTGTACTTTGGGGTCTGATGTAGAGAGAAGAATTCCAGAAACAGATTCTCATTGCATGTGGCATCAAAGGAGCCCACTCCATATCAAATCCATACATGTCGTGTACATGAGGCAGACCTGAGATGTACAGTGCGAGTACGGTCGAGGTTTCATCAAGACATTTTCTGACGAGTTTCAGCCTCGATCGCAAACAAAGGGATCACTGACATTATAGAGACGCCAAAATGGGTGGGGAGATCTCGAACGAAAGGATTTCATTCTACGAAAATCAGGAAGGTTTCACCCGCAAGAGGGAGACGCCAGTATCCAAGGCATAGGTGTCAATCTTCTGGTCGTCACTCAAGCGAGGGATGTCGTCAGTCGCCCGGAAGGGTGAATCGGGTACTTCAGCATTTAGAGCCAGGAGCACCGGTGTCATACATATACATGTGATCCGCAGCAACAACCCTGAAACCTCTCAGCTACTTATTTTTGGCGTGTCAGATCTACATTCGAGCCTGAAATTGATTTGACGGTAGAATACCCACCCGAAACCACGCTCAGGAGCTGGGTTACCGCATATGCGCCGATACCACGCTCGCTCATCTCGTCCAATACGTCTTTTCTCTCGCAGACGTTCTCTGCATCCTCGGATCTGTCCTGTTCCTGAACCGGATCCTCGAATAAGGCAGGATTCGTATCGGTGCTGGGAGTCGACGCGGGCGGTGTCGTCGCGTGGTTGAGCGAAGTGGGATTGGAGTTGCTCGAAGTGGTAGCGGTATCATCTCGAAAGAAGTCCTGCACGTCTGGAGGTTGGCCCATTGTGCCAGTCTATTAGAAAACTAGTGAACGATCGACAGGCGTGAGTGATGTGTCTTGAGGTCCTTCGTTTAGTAATTCAAGTACAGGCCGAAGAAAATGTAAAGTCTCCCATCCCTCCCCGTCTCATCTGATGGTGCATCCACAGCAAACACGCCTTCGATCGCAGATCAGACAAGAAGATGCCTAAAGCGCCATACTCGTCATACTAGTCATAATCGTCATCTGTGATGGTCTTATCTTGTGAAAATGTCCCTGATCCTTTGAATAGATTTCCCTATCGTTGAGCTTCTCCTACCTAGAAGCACGAAGCCAGAACCTGAAACGTTTCTCTACCGTAGAATGACCTTCTTTATGACTTCTTGAAAGCTGCGAGCAAGCTTCTGCCAGTCGAGCAAATCCAAAGATGGCTTTTGGCTGCACCACGAAGAATTATCCGTCCGACCGGTCAACATTTCGCATTGCTTTGCAGGCTGAGGGGATCAATGACTCGACCCCTGAAGCGCTTCGCCACATGCCGTGTCATGTCGTGTTTCAGATCACCTCCACACCTGCACTCTACATCCCATCTTCGTGGTCAGTGTCCACTCCCAGCTCGTGAACAGACGTCGCTTAGAACAGCTAAACAAGGATGCTCAGTGCGTCGTTCAGTTCCATGTATCGTGCTTCGCTGACCCACAGTTGTCGGTCTCACAGGCGGGATCGCCTCTGGCAAATCCACCGTATCTTCCTTGCTCGCGCAACACAATCTCCCCATCATCGACGCCGACCTCCTCGCGCGGGAAGTCGTCGAGCCTCAAACGCCGGGTTTCGACTCTATAGTCTCTCACTTCGGAGCTGACAGAGTGTTGAAGCCCGATGGAACGTTGGATAGAGCTGCTTTGGGCGAGATCATATTCAACGATCCAGACCAGAGGAAATGGTTGAATGGGGTTATACACCCCGCCGTGAAGAAGTTGATGGTCCGGCGCTTGGCTGGGTATTGGCTGAGAGGAGAGTGGTGTGTGGTGGTGGATGTACCGTTGCTTATAGAGGGTGGGATATGGCAGTGGGTAGGTGAAGTCGTCGTGGTCTACGTGTGAGTATCGCTTGCATGGAGTTTCTCCCGTTCATGGCGAGGACTTTCCGAGTATAAACGAACGCTGATATCAGGAACGAGCGATTACAACTCTCTCGACTTCTTGCTAGACCTTCGGATCCTCCCCTGACTCAAACTCAAGCTCAATCCCGTATAAACTCCCAGTTATCCCTCTCTTCAAAACTGTCATACGCTACGCAAGTGATAGACAACTCCGGGACGTTGTCCGACCTGCAGGCTCAAGTCGATAGACTCGTCTCAAGGTGGAAAATCCAACAAGGTGGAGTCTCCGGATGGTGGTGGAGGATTTGTTGGTTGGTCCCTCCCGTGGGACTGGTAGCCGGGGCTATATGCCTGTTACAGACTTGGTGGAGTGCTTCTGCGCGTTCAGGGAGGAGAAGAGGGAGAGGAGAGGTACATGACAACCTGGTCAAGCGGCAAGGGGAGGAAGAAGGGGAGAGGATAGAGATGAGAGATAGGCAGGGAAGTAGGAGGAGAGGCACGGGGAGTAGTGTGAGTAGTGAATGATTCTGGCGCAGGCGAGTTGCAGTGTTGTATGCATGACAATCATAGATGAACTGATATTGCCTGCTTGAATCAGGCATCGTGATGGGATCCCGAGACTGCTCTTATACCTTCATCTCACCTCTCCTAAAGAGGAGGTTGGCGAATATCGCCCGGATTCCGGGTGACTGATTCATTATTGTTGTTGTTTTTTTATTGACGTTGCCATGCCTTCACCTCTCGTATCATAAAGCAACGACAGCTCAGGATATCGTAGAAGCCCAAGAAGGACTTGGCTGAGGTCCGCTACGCTCGACGCTCTTTTGTATCATTTAGGACTTCTGCGCACCGACCTGTTACTTGCAAACTCGGCTGGGCCTTTCATCAGCCTGTTTCATCCCATCACCAATGTCAAACAATGTCAACATCGAGTCCACCACCTCATCAGCTAAACACTCTACCCTTATCTACAGGTATTGGGCCAATTCATCCCCTATCCGGTACAGGTGACAACGACAACCATATCAACTTCGATCAAGCAGGTCCCTCACGCCAGATGCAGTCGTCTATCACCCAAACTACCCTCGCTCCCACTTTGAACGGGACGACAAAATTCGACAGATTCGAATCACCAGCCGGGGCTTTCCCTACGAGCCGATCGGAAGGATGGGACGAAGCGTGGGAGAGGCAACAGCGGGAACGATGCAGAGTCAAGGTGGAAGAGGATTTACGTGGATGGAGGGGAGGAAATGGGTTCGTCCTCCGCTCTCCTGAGGACATAGCAAGGACAGCTAGGGCGAGTGGAAAGCTAATTGCAGTACACCAAGATCTGGGTATAGCAAAGAGGCGGTACCTACAAACAGCTATTATGGGCAGTCTGTCACCGGGACGATAGGGGTTCACCTGCCCAAGGAGATTATACGTATAGAGAGGGATTGGAGCGAAGGAGAGGTGTGTCAGTGAGTCATCTTTCTCAGCTCCGCCTTGTAGCTTGGGTCGTGCACTCCCTTTACAGGCATTCTCAGCCTTTTTCGAGAGAGGATCAAGCTAATGGACAGATTTGAGACGTCTTTCCCGATGGAGCTAGAAGGAAGAGTCCGTCCCGTGCCTATAGGACACGCATGAGGGATACTGATTCACAGATAACGCCGAATCAATGGAAAGACTTTATCAATGAGATCAACATCCGCATGGTCGAAGCGTACTCTGTACAAGGAGCAGTGATCGACAATCTCATAGCTATCGCAACGTGGTGGACCTCCCTTCTCTGGCGAACATCACATTTTGAGACGGTCAGCCGTTACAGCGCGTGGAATGAGCAGTCAAGCTGACGTGATAGCATCTCCGCTTGGTAGAGAAAGATATAGACCGCGCGAATAAGGATCTATTCGAACCTGCCGGCTTGCGTGTGTTATCGCCAAGAAGCATGGCACTACAATTTGTCCGTCACTTCTTATCTGCCCTGGTTGCAGCTAATCATTAGATGGAGATAGAGTCAGTTATTGATGGCATAACGATGCTTGAACTGATCAAACAGGTACTACTAATGATCATGACGACAAGCACGGAATTTAACGACAGGCGGTACCTTGCATGATCATGTCAGACGGCATTATACTTTGTTATACACATATATGACTATAATACAAAGTTTTAGGACAAACACCCACGCCTTTCTGTATCGCTTCATCCAGCGAGTCCATGGCATGCTGCTCTCTAGAGATTCTAACCAGTCCTCTACGACGTTTAGATGGCGGTTGCGGACACCCTTGGCAACGCCTTGATTGCTCGATCTAGAAGTCTATTCGTTTCGTCCGGGTTGTCGAGATACAAATGGTGTCCAGCTTTCGGAATGACATGAACTTCGGCATTCTCATTTCCGGCCTGCTTAAGTTCTTTCACCGATGAACGTCCACCTTCAACGTCCATCCAGTCGTTATCTCCATCTGCACGTCAGTCCTGCCCACATGGACTGACAGGTGCACTCACACATGAACGTGACGGGAACTTTGACTTTACCAATCCGGTCGACGATTGGTATCCTAGCATACGCGCCTGGTGCCAATAGATGTGCTGATGATGAGCCCATGGCCTCGCGTCGATAACGGAGACTCACATATGCAAAACTCCCCTGATCCCTTCAAGATGCTAGTGTTGTAGATATAGGCATGGATATCCCGTCGATCTTCCTCTGATTGTGCAGCAAATCTCCTTTGAGTATACCTCGCGGCGAACATCGGTCCCCAGGGTCCCATGTTCCTGAGGAAGGTAAAGGGTGACACCCCCTTTTCCCAAGACCACACGAAGACTGATACGTCAGCTTCCCAGACACATAGTTAGAGGCATCGCCAACTCACACTTCATCATGGCCGCTCTGGTCGCTGACTCTTGTCTGTCCTTTCTCCACTGTGCGGCTTCCCCCTTTGCCTCGAATTGATCCTGGTTCATCTCTTTATTTGCGGCATTCTTAGCAGCCTCTAGGGACGCATCTCCGCCTTCGACGCCCTTGACATCTGCCGAGGGGGGATAGTGCTTGTAGTCTGGTCCGTGAGGTACTCCTGCCGGACTGACAAGGATGAGTCCAGAGACTCTGTTCGGGTATCGAACGGCGTAAGCTGAGGCGAGGTATCCACCTAATGAATGACCGACGAGAACCATCTTGTCCACTCCGACTGATTCACGCCATGACTCAAGGGAAGAGACGAAGAAGTGTTCTGCTCGCGCGACACGTTTCGGTAAAGGTGTAGAGGAAGGGGAATTGAGGAGTGCGGGAGAAGGTCGAGAGGAGAGACCCATCCCTAACCAATCTAGGAAGAACGTTCGACGGCCGGTATCGTTCGATGATTTTGCGACGGACTCCCAGTTTCTAAAGAAGAATCTGGACATCAATTGCTGCGATCTGAATCGCCCGGCCCGGTTTACTCACCCCATCGCTGCTGCGTAGCCGTGCAGGACAACTACAGCTTCACTACTGCTTCTATTGGCAGCATTCGAAATCTCCATGGTATTGATGTAATCCACCAATCTCCCTTCCTTGTCCTTTTTACAATGCCCCTTCTTTCCGGACGAGGTCGACGCGACAGACGAAGCAGAGGATCCCGCTTCGATCGGATCGACAGGATGAGCAGGTGCATCATCCGGGTTTGGCGTTTTGATGAACACATTCCTGAGAGTTGCTACTAATCCATCACCGGCATGGGCGGAATCGTGGTGACTGGCCACTTCTTCTGGTGTGGGCGTGACGACGCTTTGTGATGTGCTCCATCCAAACCACCCTTTGGCCTGTTCGGCAGGCGGAGAAGGTCTAAACATCTCCATACGACGTAAAAGACGTTCTTCCGCGAATCGAGCTTCCTTGTAAGAAGCATTATTCCACCATGCGGAGAGGGACGATCGGAAGTCTGCCGGAATGGGTTTGGAGGCTGGAGGAGGGGTGAGAGATCGGTCCATGGGGAATGAGGGTGTCGCGCTGCGTGTGGCTGGGAGAGATTGGGTGGTAGCCATGGTGAGGGGTAACCTTGGTAGCTTTGGAAGCTTTGACGATATGCGAGGGATAAGAGTCGATATGATGTAGATGGACGGCTGACACCTAGGTGGTCTAGGTGGCGATCAGGGGAGAATAGGTGGAATGAAAGGGAGTTTGTGCGCTCTCGCCTCCTTGGATCTCTGTGCTTTGCGGTCGGTGCTGAATGTAGGTGATACTACTCGCGATGTTCTGCTCGTCGTCGAGTTATATATCCCCTCTGTGTGGTAGAGAGGTCACCGATGCCCGAAGCCTGCTTCAAAAGGTTTTGTTGTTGAAATTGTCGACGATGGGATCATCCTCGGCAGGGCGGTGACGCACTTGCTGATGGCCGCGCATTCCGCGTTCCTCGGCAGCATGAAAATAGACCGTCGGTCATCACCGAAAGGGACATTTCTGGTACTCGTCTCATGACGTGGCAAGGGTTTTCAGCCTTATCAATCACGTGGTTACATTCGCTTGCGCCCTTCCGTCGGAGATCGGGGATGTCATGGTCAAAAGTCCGGAAAGCGATAGAAAGCAATGTGAAGGATGAGTCAGTGATAACACCATCCCATCGACAACAACCTCGCAGACCATTACAAAGCAGCCATCAGTTTCAGCAAGGGCTAGAGTACTCTTTCAGGTGACCTTCAGTGCGACTATACACACCCCAGGCCCGTATTCGCAATGTCGGCACCCATCTTGAACCCACTGGCAGCACTGCATCCGCCCACTCCGTTCAAATTCGACCCGGTCGAGGATGCTGTCGAGGCGATAAAACGTGGAGAATTCGTAGTCGTCATGGACGATGAAAGCAGGGAAAACGAGGGTGATGTGGTGTGTGCCGGAAGCAAGATTACACAGGAAGGAATGGCATGGATGGTCAAATGGACAAGGTGCGTTTCGGATTCGTCTAATCCAGTTGGACATTCGGTGTCAATGTCGCACTCAGATTGTCTTTCTCGACCAACAACTAATCACCAGTGGGTACATATGCGTCCCGATGCCTCCGCAGCGCTTGGAAGAACTTCAACTCCCACCCCTGGTAGCACTGTCCGGATCGAGCGAAGATCCAAAAGGGACCGCTTACCACCTCACTTTCGACGCCAACAATGCCAAACACCCCGTATCTACAGGTATTTCAGCACACGATAGGAGTTATGCTATACGGATGGTAGCGTCCGGAGCGGGTGCCGAGGAGTTTACGAGACCTGGCCATTTGGTGACTTTGCGGTACGCATCAGGAGGTGTTGTCAGGCGGAGAGGGCATACGGAAGCTACCGTCGGTGAGTCAATGCTCCTACATTGTCAATTTCTACATCTGATGAGAACTGATGCCTTGTGTGACACGAAGAGGTGGGCTGACGACCAGACTTGTGTTATCTAGCTGGAGAAGCACCGACAGGAGTCCTATGTGAACTGGTCAACCCAGACGATCCAAAGGGCGAGATGGCAAGGAGAGACGATTGCTGGCGATTTGCTCAGAAATGGGGATTGAAGATTATCAGTATAGAAGAGTTGGCAGAATACGTTCAGAAGGAAGGGAAGGGGAGGATACCGGGATTGTAGAGGTAGTTCCGACATCCGGGCAGCAATACTGCCTGCTTCATTAATCACTTGCATGTATAGCATGGTCTAGCTACACCGAGGCGAACCCGCAAAGGTCAACGCGGAGTGTAGCCGCACGGTGAAGATGACTGCCTGCAAAGGACTGACCACCTGGGTCCTCCTCCCGGTCCAGAGGCATCTCTGGTTCGCCTTTGATGATCTGCTGAGATCAGATCTTACAGCTCGGCGCTACGTCGATTCCTCCTGTTTAACGGCTCGCCGTCATCATATTGCCCATGCATGGGTTGAATGGCCCATCTATCATCGTCGCCCGGATCCGATTTTTTGTTTTTGACTTTGCGACGCGTCGATCCAGTTTCATCTTCTTCCTCTCACTCTCCCTCCACCACACGCTGAGCACACCACCACTACCCGCAGCTTTCGCTGCTCCGGATTCTCGCTATGCCTAGCTCTAATAGAGTCCCGGCGAAGCATGCCGAGGAGTACTTTAAGCTAGGTCTGAAAGAGTACGAAGCGAAGAAGTACGATGCGGCAGTCTCAGCTTTCGACAGGGTGAGTCTGACCGACATCTCTATAGTCAACACGTCATTGTGCGACTCGCAGGTCTTCTATAAGAGTCAAACAGGAGGATATGCTGATGGTAGGCTATCACGCTGGGAGACAAGAGTTTCGTGACTTGGGATCTCAAAGTTGCCTCCATGAGCAAAGCCGATGGGCCAAATCAAGAAAGAGCCTATTCGGCCGTCAAGGGTTTGCTAGTCCGATTCGCCAAAGATCCAAAGGTCTGGAAGGTGAGTGCTGTTGACAAGCACCCCTCGATGATTCTCCGTCCGAGGCTTCTCTCCCCTCTGTGCTCGCACTGATCAAGGAGGTTCATTATCGTAAAGCAGACATTTTACGTCGGATGGGCCTATACAACAAGGCAATTCTAGCTCTCGACGTGGCCAAGGACTTTCTCGCTCGTCTTCCTGCATCCGCTCAGCAAGATGCTCTGACACGAATCACAGCGTTCCAATCGTCTCTCCGGGTCGAAGCGTCCAAAGCCAACGAGCGAGGTCGAAAGGAAGGCAAAATCCATCAAGCCGAATTGGACCGTCGAGCTCGATACAAAACCCTAGTGAAGACTAATCACTTTGCGAAAGCTTTCTCGCCCGATATTCTCATGTGTATCTGCGAATATGGAATGGAGGTGAATCCGAACTTTGGAGTGGTCATGCGTGGAGTTTGCAGGGAATGGAGGGACGCTTTGGGGATGTTCCCGGCGGTTTTCGGACGATTATTTCTGACTGGCAAGAGACCCGCGGCGATACCACCACATCTACGTACTCGCCCAGGAGAGAAAGCAGAGGAGAAGGAGCAGATGTGGAAGAGGCTCAGCGGGGGTAAGATTAGGTCGCTCAGGATCAGCGCGAGGGACAACGGAGAATTGGACCGAATCGCCCAGAACATGGTCGACTGCGTCAATTCGCTCAAAAGGTTGGAAATTGTTGACAAGGCTGAGACCGTCCTGACCAGCTGGGCAGGACGACTGCAACAACTCGAGGAATTGAAGTTGCAGGACTCGGCGGGAACGAATTGGCAGCCTGACTCGTCTGTCGACTTCTCATTTGGTCTGATGCAGCCGAACAGCACTTCACTACGGTGTGTCGAGATCAAGGGTTTGAACATGCTGCTCGACCAACGTATAATACACCCTTCGCCTACAGCCCACCCGGATCATCGAGAGCGGGAGGACGATCCCGACATCGACAACTCCTTCCCTACCAAACACGTTCAGAGACTGAGCATCGATTCAACCCGTATGCAATGCAACACGACATCACCCCTTGATTGTCTATTTCAGCCCATACCAGACTTAGAGGAGCTGGTCATCCATCGAAGTGCCTTCTATCTCCTTCGAGCGACGGGCGAGGACGCTGAAAAGGCGGACGAGCGACGACAGCTTGTTCGACTGAATCACCTCGTACGATACATTCAAAGCGGGCCAGTCGATTCCATATCCATTCATGTAGGCATCCTTTCCGACGAACCCATCTTTGTGCTGGATCATTTGATTTATACGCCAAATCTCACCGACCTATCGTTGTATCAAATCAGATTCCCTATTCTAGAGGGATTGGCTACCGGTGGTTTCGAACTTGGCCGACTGGAATCATTGGACATCGGCAAAAACATTGTCGACGACCATGACGAGTTCATCGACCTCGCTCGACAGATGGCGTCTCTGAAGTTCCTCAACGTCTCGCATACCTCGTTAGGTGATAAATTTCTCCAAGCGATTCAACATCGAGATGGCCTGGACGAGTCGGATCAGGTTTTGCCGAATTTGGTGGCGATCAGTCTGGCGCATACCGACGTCTCTACTTTGGTCGTCCGTGATTTTGTCAACTCTCGGCTTCCTCCTCACAGACGAATGAAGACGGCTCGACGAGTCGAACCAGTGAAACCAAAGATCGGCGGCGCTTTCCGGCCCTCACAAAAGCCAAAACCCTCCTCGACTTCGACCCCATCCAAAATCTCTTCTGGCGAATCGGCAAGTCGGGGCGACTCCCTCCTGACCGATCTCGACGAGACAGTCTTCTCTACACAACCCTCTAAACTCTCACCTGATAGAAGTATCCGTTGGATATGCCTAGACGGATGCGAGACCATCGCTCCAGATTTGATTCCTCTTCTCAAGAAACACGTAAAATACGTCTCGTGGTGGCTTGGCACACCGGTAGAAGATCGACATCGAGGAATGGGTAGATGGGATTGGAGAGACGATTATGCTTCTTGCGCGGATACAAATGCACCTTGCTACATGCGACCGATTGGCAATAGTGAGTCATCCAACCACTTCATTTATGTCAGGCCTGGCGGCGCAAAAAGTGGATATGATAGCTGATGTGTAGACAAATGGACGGTTCAACACACTTGTCAATACAAGGATGATCCCTATGCGGGTTACGATGACGACGGACAGAGCGAGCTCAAAGGCAACGGAAAGGAGAACGAGCAAGAGAAGGGTTGGTGGAGGAGCGCTCAGAGAGTGAACGAAGGAAACGACACTCAGACCGCGAACAAAAGTTCGGGTCGGGCACGTTGATGACCATGACGGAACATGAGGATAATGACAGCAAAGGCAATCACGACAGAGACGAGTGCGAACCCGCGAATATGGAACTGACGGGACCGATGCAACGGGTGACAAGTCCGAGTACACAGTGTATGACAATGATGATTTCAACGGCGTGTGTATGTACATTTTCGCTCCAGGTCACCCATTATGCAACGACTTCTGCATGACTGCATGTCCGTTCAGACTCGCCTCTAGCAACAGATGCATGCGAGATCGCTATAGGGATACTGTGTACACATTATAGACAGCCCAGTTACCATAATAGGATGGTATACTACGAGATACAGCCGAGGCCCGACCATCTAAACAATCTTGGCCCATCGGGGTGCAGGCGCACGGATAGGATAACTTTGATCAGCTCTAGCTCAAGGCTTTGGGCCAACTTGGGACTCACCTGACCGTTTCTCCAGCTCCAGGAGCCTTTTCAACCCTGAAATCAAAGACCAATTCCCCACTGTCATCCAAGAAATCAATGGCGGCATAGTTTCGTCGAGCCTGAACCAGCTACAACTTTAGCCAGCCCTCACACCAGGACGAGTGAGAAACACACCTTGCTCTTCATGGCTTTTCCATCAGTGTCCTTGTCAAATAGCGGAATCATCTTTTCATCCGTGTGGGAGGCTATTTCATCAGTCTTGTCCGAGCAAGCTCTCAATTTTCGACATACCGACTGCCGGTCAGCTTCATGAGTCTCAGGTGAGCAGAAACTTACAAAGTGTCCTATGTTTGTGTCCACCAAGCTTCGCAACCATCATGGCTGCCCCAGTTGGTGGAGGGGTATTGACAATCGCACTGGTGATGATATTCAACATGTACCTATGATCCTCTTCAGGCTTGATGGGCGGTTTAGACCCCTTCGTCTTGGTCAAGAGGCACCCAACGGCGGCGAGATGCACATCTCCTGATAAGAATGTGATTCGAGATCCAAGTTCCATAGCCAACTTTTGAACTTCGAGGACGAGCCAGTTTCGTTCCTTCTTGTGGACATTGGCACACCAATGGTCATTCAGATCGTCCAAGAGCTCTGAAGCTTGGTTGAACTTGTTGACCATACCTCCAAGACCAAACGCATTGTGTCGCGCGAGCATATTGATGGGATTCCACTTGAAATCCAGGAAGTGCTCGAGGAAGGACATCCGAGGGTATGCTTGTACGTGAGCTGAGGACTCCCGAATGCTACGAATCTAGCTCACCAATCGGGACACCCAGTAAGAGTACCAGCTGTTCAATGCCCTTGACCTTTCTGACCTCGTTGAATGCCTTGGCGTAGGTTTGTGGCGTGCAAATTTGGTGCAATTTTCGCTCGGCCCGACAGTCCAACGCAAGTAGCGAGACTTTGGGGCCCAGGTAGACGAGCAATGAATGCGAGGGGAAAGGAATCCAGGCTCCGGGTTCTCCAATGATCATGCTCTTCATTGGATGAGTTCCAGGAGTAGGATTCGTGCCATCGACCGCATCTGGTATAATCAATTCCTGTGACCGTGTTGTGGGTAAGATAGACGCACCGTTGACAAATAGCTGGAAAATGAGGAACCACTGGGCTTGTCAGGGCTGACTTCGTCAATCAAAGACAAACTTACGAAGTAACCCCTAGATCCAACAAAAGACATGACGGGAGCGGCTTGCGTCTCGTCGTCATATGTACCAAAGCCATCTACGCATCAGCTCGCCCTATAGCACAAAGGCAAGTGCTCACCTATCAGATCGTGGTCATCCAACATATTCACCCTGATCGTCAGCCCTGCTGCCTTCTTGCGGACAGTGTATTCACATTGGGACGGAAGAGTTGGCTCGTCCGAAAGCGTTCGATCGGAAGATCTTGCAGTAGTGATTGAAGCTGTATCTGTCAGAAAATCGCTCAGATTATTCTAATGGCCGGCACGTACTAGAACCGATCGACCGCAGCTTTCTGGAAAGTGAGCGAGTTTTCACCCCAAAGGCCACAGTCGCAAGACATACCATTTCATCTGTCAACGGATGGTTGATCTTCTTTTCTCGGTTTGGCGCATTGATCCAGCCTTTCATCAGTCTTCCATATCTACTGCAAAGATGCGTCTCACTCTGCAGTTCCGGCTCCCGGGTGATCGCATCACAGTAGATCTGGTCACCACCTCCGACCATACAGTGGAACGGTTTTTGGTGGTGCCGTAATAGTAGATCCTCCCAAACTGGATCGTAACCCGACTGGAAATCTCCTTTGAAATCGTCAGGGTTAACGCCTGAGCTGAAACCTATCCCTCAGTCTCGTTGTGCATCTTTTGGATCGACGTACCATTACAGCTGTGGGCTGCCCATCGGAAATTTTGGCCCAAAGCAGGAACGACGAAACCCATCTCTGCACCGCCGTTCAACCTATACCGAACTGTCATCTCGACTTCCTGTAGTGGGACTTCGATCATGAACCGCCAGAAGCTCGAAACGCCATTATGTCCGTCGAATTGGTGGAATCGAGTCGCAGAGAGGGTTTGGCTAGGAAGCAAGGTGTTTTTGGCATCCCATTGGGTTGGGTCGCCCTCTGATGGTTTGGTATACGGGTGGAAGGAAAGTGATAAGGTAGGAGGTGTGGTGTATATGCTTCCCCTAAGAATGTCAGCCACCACATAAAGCTAATTCGGAGAGGTCTGAACCCACTCGTCCGCGGTGACTACCATAGCTGCACCTTGCCAGACATTCTCCTTGGTGGTGTAATACGAGAGTAGGGGTCCGCACCTGAAAATTAGTCAAGTTCAAAGCCGTATATCGGGAAATCAACTCACATCAACTGCAAATGCGGCTCCATACTCTGCGATACCGAGAAATGCCTGACCATACCAGGTCTGGCGTCCCCGTTGGCCTGCCCTGGCACATTCAACGATCCCGACAGATCGCCATTCACTTGAGATGCAGCACCGACTCCTCCACCTCTCGCATGGTCGTCCCATCCATTCTGTGTCGACTTGTATCTCTCCACTTCTGCAGCGGTTGGTCCCGGAGAAGTATGCGTTCCCCCAGCTTCCCCATCAATCTCCTTGGCACCTTTATCCAGACCCGAAGGTTTGCCTGCGTTCTCTTTGCCCCCTTCTTCCTCTCGTGTGCCTTTGGTACCATCGTGATCGACATCTTGATCTGGGTCGTGCACAGCTTGGGAAGGAGCAGGTCCGTTCATCGCTTCAATTACGGCGCCATCTTGCTCGGAATCAGGAAGGACAGTGCCTGATTCTGACCGTTTGGGTAGGTATGTATGGAGATGGAGTTTTGGATGGGCATAGTATGAAGCATGAGCGTTGGCCGCTGCCAGACGGGAGAGATGTTCAGCTCGAGACCTTTGAGCATTGGATCGAGAATCCCTAGCGAGGATCAGTGGCACGTTTGAGCGCAGGAGGGTACCCACATGTTGACAGAAGGTCCTTGACAAATTCAGTCGAAAGAATGGATCAGAAAGATGAATGTCACCAAAAGGAAGCGCAATGGGTGGATGGCTGTAAAGGTCTATCGATGATTCGTCGATTGCCGCAAGCGGTGTCGGGGTCAACCTTGGGAGAATGTCTGAAACTTCGTTCCTTTGTCTCGATCAGTCGAAACAACCGCCAAGAGTCGGTGCGCAGTCGGGTCAGTTGATACTTGGACCTGCTCTGTACTGTATCTACCCGATGTATAGTAAGCAATTGCTTGAGATGCTTGCCCTTTGTTGCTGCTTGACCGATGCGATGCGATCGAAAAAAAGAGGGGGGGGAGATATGGGGGGACCCGTTTTGGGTGGATGGGCTAGCTTTGTGTTTGGATCCCAAAATCGTGACGTCAGAAGGCAAAACGTCTTTGGCTTGGCGTGCAGCCTCATCGGCGGTCATCTCCGCCTCTTTATTCATCTCCATTTGTGCAAGGTATGTAGGGGTAGAATGGCAAAGGCGGACGGGGGTACGAGTAGGCCTGACTGAATTCTTTCTAGGAATGCATATTGCTACAGTACCTGTAATCATAGAGAATCCGACTCGGTCCTTCTAAAGATACTTCTCAATCTCCGCTTTCAGCTCTTCAGGTTTTGTACCCGACCCGAATCGTCCGACCACTTTACCATGCTTGTCGACAAGGAATTTGGTAAAGTTCCTACTCATAAGCCTAAGCCTGGACGCATGTCCACAAAGAGGACGCACCATTTGATGGCGACTATCTTATCCGCCTGAGGGTCGTTGGCCTTCAACCAGGCGTATACATCGTTCATGTTGGACCCGTTCACCTCGGTCTATAAGTCAGCGCACTTGCCCATATGTGAACAATATCGATCTCGGTGGATGATGCGCGAAAGATCTGACCCGACGTACCTTCTTCATAAGCGGGAAAGTGACACCATGATTGAGTTGGCAAAACGATGCAATCTCATCGTCTGTCCCTGGATCTTGCGAGGCAAACTCGTTTGACGGGAAACCAAGCACGACCAGGCCTTTATCCGCGTAAGTTTGATGCAGCTCTTCCAGGCCGGTGAACTGTCATGAGTTGCATTCCTGCAACCCCGTTTGGTAGTCGAGCTGGTCGTGCACATAGGGTTGTGGATAGGGATAAGTCGATGACTCACTTGCGGGGTGTAACCACTATCCATTCAGCCACTGTCCAACGCAGCAGAGGTATGAAATGTAAACTCACCATTTTGAAGCAGTGTTGATGATCAAGACGACCTTGTCCTTCAGTTGATTCTACCTTATCAGCCCGTTCCCCCCGAATGCCAGTCTGCCTTGCAATCGACCTAGATCACGAGAGTGACGATTGTCAGCATATGGATACTCACAAAATCATATGTCCCTTTAGTCCCCGGCAACTCGGGTTTCAACTCGTAAAAGCTCTTATCTTTGAAAGACGGGTCCACCGATTCACTCATGAAACCCGAAATGGTGCTGAAGAATCCCATGGCGCAATCTTGAACACTCGGGTTATCGCAACTATGTATCTATATCGAACAAGAGAAGAGTATGTCAAAGACAACGAAGATCAAGAGTGATGAGTTAAGATGATGTAGTGGATGAAGAGACGAGTTGCATACTTTATGTGGTCAACATCTTAAAGGTGGGACGAGATCTGTACGGTCGGAGAACGGTTCATGAACACCGCGTATCCTATCCGGATCTCGTACCGGTACCTCGTCTGCCTACACCTTACACAGCAGCACCGGCGAATGCTCTGGAATATCGAGTACGAGTATTTCGTTCTCGAAGCGGAGAGGCGTCGTTACAAGTCGTTTGTAAGGTTTTTGGCCGTCTTTTACGGCGAATGGATCGATCGGGCCCCGATGCGCGACCCAAAATAAGTTGCTCAATCGTCAAACCCGAAAGGTATTTGACTGATAACTGCCGTCCGTACATACGAGTGTCGTGGGATTGCACGAGGTCAGCGGTCATGCGAATGATTGGCGAGTTGTCCATACTCCGACCGTCCGTCTCCAGAAGAGTGCGCCGATATGTCCGGACGTGGTGTTTGTGCCCAGGTTCACCTGTTCGGCGTTTGTGATTCCAGCTCGAGACAGGGTCAACACTCAGGCACACACCAGGACCACGAGGCCAACAATCTTCGACAGATAAGATGACAAATGAGCATTTGCTCATCCCGTCGTTTGGCTACGAGACCCATACTTATGGTGTGTGATGCTTGTCGAGACACCTGCAGATAGATGGCAAAGACTGCAATCACAAGGATGGAAGTATGGTTACATCTCTCAAGATCACCATCTAGCGTAGCAGAGGATATGAGCACTCTTAATCAAAAGTAATCTTGGTAGGGGCAGGAGCGTTCGTCGTATCCTTGTAAAAGGCACCATACGACCCGTGTTCTATGGGTCAACACCATCTCAATGCGTTCTGTCAGAACCGACTCACCCTTCTTCTTGATGGTAGATGGGAATCGATCCATCTCTTTGGGAATCTCCGCCCCGACATCCCTCAACACTCGCATAAACTCTCCCGCCAAGGCCTTTTCGTGTCCTTCTCCAGTGAAGAATGTCACTGCCTTCCCAGTTTTACCCGCTCGACCTGTTCGTCCACATCGATGCACAAAGTCCTCTATCCGTTAGCGCTACCATTCCTCACAATGTCACTGTAACTGCTACTCACCAGTCGTCAAGGGGAATGTGACGTTCAAAACAAGCCCCACGTCGGGAATATCCAAACCTCGAGCGGCCACATCGGTAGCGACCAGCACATTCACTTGACCCGTCTTGAACTTTTCCAACGCCTTGAATCGAGCATCTTGGCTCAAGTCACCGTGCAGACCTGCAACCGTGTATCCAGCTCGTCGAATCGTACCCTCCAATCGTTGCGCTTCTTTCTTGTACAGGGCAAAGACCAAAATCCGAGTAGGCGAGGAAGCAGACGAAGGGTGAGCTTTGAGATGCTTCCTCAGGTGGCCCAACATGGGTCCACTGGAAGTCAGGTGTATACAGAAACGGGGCGGGTATGGTCACTCACTCTTTCATCCTCGGATCATCGAGAACCTCGACAATCTGCTCGATCCGCTTATTGGCGCTCAACTCGTCGGAACCGACTGTTACTCTGATTGGGTCTCTCAAAAAAGAGCTGGCAAGTCGTCTGACCGACTCAGGCCATGTCGCCGAGACTAAATTATCAGGTTCAACTCCTCGAGTAGTCACGAGCGCCGAGGTGACTCACACATGACAGTCTGTCTACCGGCCTCGTGGCCTGGACAGTGTCCGATGATTTGTCGGATATCATTCTCGAATCCCTGATCCAACATCCTGTCTGCTTCATCGAGAACCAGATATGATACACTATAGTCAGTCTCGACCCTCACACATAATATCCCCCATTCAAGGTGATATGACAGAGGCAATGTAGCTCACCTTGACAGATCCAGATCACCCTGGTTGGCAAGATCCAACGTCCTTCCAGGAGTACCCACCACGATCCTAACTTCCTTTCTGTTCAAATCCCTGACCTGTGGATCTTTCGGCACACCACCAAAGATACACGTACTCTCTATTCCCATACTTTTCCCTGCCAAACTCAGATTCTCATGAGACTGCTGGGCCAGCTCCCTCGTAGGTGCCAAAACCAACACGTTCACATTCCCCTTCAGTTTCCCTCCTTTTCCTTTCTGGAAGTCTTTGGTGGGTAAATTGTGAAGGTGAGTGAGGGCTGGGACACCGAATGCGAGTGTTTTACCGGATCCAGTCTCTGCGATTCCTACTACGTCTCTACCACCCAACAATGCAGGCCAAGAACAAGCTTGAATAGGTGTTGGCGAAGGGAACTTTTTGAGGTAACCGAGCAAAAGGTCGGGGATGGGTAGAGTGGGGATGGATAGGTGGGGCGGGTAGAGTGGAGGAAGGAGAGTGATGTTGTGTGTTGAGAGGTAGGTGTTGTGTTCCGAGGTGAAGGCCGTAGGCGTGACGAGAGGTTTTGACGAGGTCGATGAGGTTGCGACTGATGAGGCCGCTGCAGCCTTGGCGAGTTTCTTCTGGGCTTTCCTGGACGAGGGCTCTTCGGTCGATGTGGAAGTAACAGTCTCCGAAGCAGGGTCAGAAGACTCTTTCGCCTTCTTCTCCTTCTTCTCCTTGGGCTCCTCTACATCCTCGCCCTGCTGCCTCTTCCTCTTCTTGTCTTTCCTGTCCTTCTTATCTTTCTTCTCCTTCTTCTCGCTCACTTGCGCTTCATCCTCCACGACGGGGGTAGTCTCCCCAGACACATTGGCAGACGCATCGGCAGAAGCAGCAGCCGCAGCCGCTTTGGCGGCCTTTTTCGCTCGTTTCTCCTCTTTTCGCTGCTTCTTCTCCTCTTTGCTCAACTCCACTCTGGGCGCAGTCGCTGTAGTATCGTTGGACATGGTCGGTTGTACAGTCAGATGCAGGAAATTATTTTTTGAAACGCGGTGAGACCGGAAAAATGCAACAACAATTCGCCACTCCATCTCGGATCCGAGATAAATGCATGCATGCAAACCCCCCCCTCACTCCTTGTCCTTCTTGTCTGCATACTTCAACAGAGCTTCTCGGGGATCTTCCCGGTCCATTTGGTTCCTGATCCATCAGCCACAGATCCCAATGGATCAAGGAACCGCTTCAACTTACCCAAAGACAGCTTGTACCGTAGAAGCCATGGCGCTCGAACCGATCCTTCCACCTTTTCCAGCTCCGGAAATCGGTTCCATCGGCTTCATCTTCTTTCCTCTCTTCTCTCTTTGATGGAGCGACTCTCCATACTTTTGATCTTGGAACATTGGCAAAGCATCGGGAGTATAGATGACAGGTTTGAGATCCGCCGTGGTGAATGAAACGTCTCGAGCGGTCGTTCGCTTGAGCTTGGCAAGGGGTAGCAGAGCTCCGTGGATGGACAATCGAGGAGAGTAGAGAACGTGCACAGCGCCAGTAGACAGCGTCGCAAAGATCTGGACATCAGCTTGAGGAGAATCACACACTGTCAGACTGACCTGATTGATACGAGAATGCCATAACACCCGAATGACGGTACCCTCGCCAACGGGTATCCTCCGTTGTTCCCTCAGATCCTCTGCGTCAAGCAGGACTATCGCTCCCTTCTCTCCGGTTTGAGCAGGTGGTACACCAGTCATGATACTCCTACCGTCCGGCGAGTATATTATGTTGGTATCGGGATATCGATTGTCCAGTCCTTCGACAACGGCTAATGGTTTCCGCAGAGATTTGACGTCCCAGACTACTGATTAGTAGAGCTCTTCACCTCAAACTCACGCTTCACAGTCCCGTCGCCGCCTCTCGTAGCTAGCCTCAGACCGTCCCGCGAGAACGCTACACTGGTCGTTTCTGTATCCTTCTTATGTGCCGTCTCGCAAGACCTATCGGGTCTGGCGTAATTCGACCCGACTTTCCAAACATGCAATGTGCCGTCAAGGCAAGCTTCCGTCAGCGCGTAGTCCTTACTATACAGGACTTTGCCCAACTCACCACCAGCGATCATCTTCCCGTCCGGACTCCAAGCACAGGCAGTCACTCTTGTTCTTGCTCCACGCTCTTTAGATCGAACCACAATGACCGACTTCTGTTTCCACCTATCGTCTACATCCCATATACTGAACTCAGTACCATTCTGGAGAAGGTCTTGCAGAGACTTACCGTAGTGTCGAGTCATTCGAGGCGGTCAAGAACAGCTTTTTGTCGGTAGGATGCCATGCTCCACTATTTATCTCTGCGGTGTGGCCTCTACATGTCAGCTCTGCCTTGATAATCAAGTGAGGAAGCTGACTTTGTATTCTTCATATCCCTCAAGTAGACGTCTCCTCGCACAAATTCCTTTCTAACGAGTCAGCCATCGCTTTATTGTGTGAAGACCGACGCATCACGTACGCCGTCTCAGCCTCTCCTTCTCGGTTGAACACCTTGGCCTGATTCGTCCCCGAGATGATCAAAAGGTTCTGCCCATCCGGCGAATAATCCAAATCTCGAACCTGCACCATCAGTCCCTGCTGTACCTCTACTTCCATCTCCCCCTTAGGCGCATTGACGCCAGATACTGAGTGAACGGCGCTTACATAGTAATTGCCATTCGCTTCGAACGACTTGAAAGGTTTCAAGCGACTGTCCATCCCTCCGAAATCCCATATCTTCGTATCGTAGTCATACCCTCCCGTAGCTACTCTCGCTCCAGAAGGATCTACCGCGATAGCCGAGCAGATCTACACATTAGGCCATATCCTCACAGATAAGGGATTGACTGTGGGATTTCTCATGTAAATCTAGGTTGACGTACCTTCGTATGGTCTTTCAGAAGAATCTCGTGCGAAATAGGTAGAGATTCCGTATCATTTTCGTCCTCCTCGAAGCCTTCATCTTCGTCCCCATCCTCTCCTTCTTGCACTTCATCTCCATCTACATCCCCTTCGGCTTTCCTCTTGGCCCCTATAGATGGCGAGGGAGGCTTCGGTCCGATTTCATCGTCGTCGTCCTCCTCGTCATTGTTTGTCTGTTCTGCGCCATGGGCAGGTCTGACATTCGCAGCGGAAGGCTGGGAGTGGCTAGTGTGAGCCGGTCTATCGTCTCTGGGTATTAAAGGAGCAATCTTGACCTATTCATCAGCCATGGAACTGGGATCAAGCGCAAGAGGAATGGGCAATCTCACCTCGTCTCGCTTGGTCGTCTCAACTTTGGATTTCAGATTAACCGTTCCATTCTTGGCTTTTTTGCCGAAGCTCATCGGCAGCCCCATTGCGTCCATGTTGATAACTTGGCTTCGGTGTTTCCTGCAAGGCTATCAAAATTGAGCGGGTTGATGTATAGAGTGCCGAGTTGTAAGGGTAGAGCTGATTTCGACGTGTGGTTCAGGTGGGTGGAGGTTGACATTCAGTCAGTGGCAAAGATCTATCCCACTCGCCGTCATGAGCCAATGTATAGGGTAGTGCATGATATCTATACTCAAAGCAGAACAGCCATACTGCTGCAGTCTACAACGTCAGGTCTGAGAGCCGCAGCTGCCCGTCACCTCGCATCGTCCTCGTCATCTCCCAGCGCAAAGGCATTCTTCCCGTTGGACTCTTCTTCATCCCTAAATCTCTCTCTAGCTTTCCCCTTACCCTTCCCACCCCGCTTATACTTTCTTCCATCATCATCCAGCTCGTACTCCCTCGCTCGATCTATCTCGTCCAGTTCGACGCGTTCCGTTCCCAGCGGGACCCTCTCTGCTTCGTCGTCTCGCGTGATGGGAAGTCCAACTTTTCGACGTAACCTCGAGTTACGCTTGAAGTAGAGGTAAGCGACAACGATACCGACCAAGAAGAGCAGGATGACAAATGCGGATCCGGCATTATACCAAGCTGGAAAAAATCAACTCGCGCCTCTACGGGTGGGTAAAGTTCCACTTACTCTCCAGATCTGAACCCCCGCCTTTTAGTAGAGGCATGCCCCCTGCCGCGGCGCCGATGGAGAGAGCGACCTTCTGCGAGCTTCCTATCCTTCCACTCGTTTTGCCGAGATCGCCAGGCACGAGCGACAAGTCGACACCCATGAATCGGGTGATCATATCGTTTGTGACTTGAGGTACGTCGAATCCCACCATATGGGACGATTTTAACACCTACTCATCAGCGCTTTGGACCGATAGTCAACCCGATACACACCTTGACATAGGTCATGCCTCGACTCTCAGTCCATGTGCCGACTTGGGTACCGTTGAAGTACCATTCTGCAGCTGTGGCATTCTGTGGACTGTCAGATGATTACTTGTGAGGTGTGTCGATCACAACTCACCCCAAGACCTTGTATACCCGACCACCTCATGTTGTCCAACATATTTTCTATCCCCTTGTAGTTGCATATCAGATCCTCCGCTCCCGCAAACATCATCACTTTGACTCCGGCATCCAAAATCGACGGAATGTATTGTACCGATGCGCCTGAAGTCCTAAGGTACAGCTGAGATGATACCTGACCATCGCATTCTGTCCATGCTGATGATCGCTTCTCGGCATGTAATTGGCGCACAACATCGTCCCGCTAAGGAATCAGCAAGAAACCTTCACAATCTGTCACCAGAACGCACGCGTAAAAAGTCGTAGACATCAGGCAGGTCTGGTGGCCAGTTCATCCCGCATGCCGGCCACTCATCCATCAAACGGACGTCGTAGACGTTCATGCACATTTTCTTTCCGTTCAGTCTAGTGATCAGCATGCACTTTACGAGCAGCTCAGATGATGCTCACTCTTGAGTAAAAGGCTCGGTCACGGCACCCATCAAACTCTCACATCCGCCTCCCAGGTTGATCGGTATACTTTCAACTCCCCGAAACTTGTCCAGTTCACCCATGCACTGTTCCAACAATTCGTCGGCATGGTTTGCAGCCTGACAGTCAGCTGATGATGCCTTCCAAGAGGTTGACAAGTCAGAACTTACCGGTGTTCCCTTCGTAAGGAGCCCCTTTTCGTACGCAAAGTCGATGTATCCAGGATATTGCGACATTGGATCTATCCACCCATTTCCAATAGCGATACCAGTCAGAGTGAGTATTCCTGATGGCGGAGACTGAAGCAGTGCATTGGCTGGGCACGTCAGTATGGCTCACCATCGCGGGTGCGACGTACCAAAATACGGGATGTATTGCCCAGCAAACGATTCACCAGCAAGGTATGTCTAAACATGAGTTGAAGGGACGGGCAGGATCACGGTCAAACCCACGTCGAGACCCAATAGTTCCGGAAAGACGGAGTAAAAGTTTCTCATAAACTGAATGAGATGCTGTGATGCCTAGAACATTAGCAACAATGCACAATAGATGTACTGCTCCGACACTTACCTGATCCAATTCGTGCAGATACCCGTTTGTCGGTACAAACGATAGACCCGTCCCAGGCGGTTGATCCACTAGCTCTATCAGTCTCATCCGGAGTAGAGGACCCACCAAAGACAACGTTGGCATACTCTTCCCATCCGCCTTCGACCAGCTTGAGCTCTACCTTGCCCGACTCGGTCTGCGAGGCTGGTACCGTCCTGAAAGGTCCGACTTCCATTAAAGATCCGTCAAAAGACGAGCATCCAGGTCCACCCTGCCTGTCAGCCAGCATCCCTTGAAGAATCGTCCCGCTTACATTGAACCAGAAGATTACACGTTGTTTTCCGGCGGCCCTCCTTGCTTTCGCCAACATGAAGCTATATGATTAGCTTCAGCCCCTGACTTTCAGACTCACAAAATTTCTGCATCTTTACCAGTATCTCCATCTCCACCTCCTCTGTCCTCACCAGGATAACTCGGCAATAATCCAGCGTAGAGATTCAGCGGGTGTCTATCGATCAGTTGGCTTGGCGAGAGAGGAGCAGTGATCTTACGTCGGATGAGTCGTCATGTCCTCCACACCGGGAAGACTCCGTACCCAGAAGTCGGAGGCTTTAGGTAGATCTAGCATCAGTCTCCGCTTCATTGAGGACTGGGCTTTCAATGCCTGAACGCACTCTCATTTGCCTGACGACTGATATGCCTTCGATGGGAAGATTCGGCTTCCGAAGGCGAGGCGTCATTCCGGGCACCTCGTATCCGGATGTCAGACTGCATGGTGGGTATCAAACCGCGTGCAGGCGGGCACAGGTAGCGTGGGTTAGAACAGAGCGAGGTATCAGTGTTGTCAAGTCGACACCATCAGGCAGGACCGACATAAGGTTGGTGGACGCGTCGAGGTGGAGGGGTCTGACAGCGGTCTTGGCCGATTCAGGTAAAACCCAGCATCGACTTTGACAATCCAATGCCCATTCCACTCGCTCAACGCAGTGGAAAAAACGAGGCACAGGTCTGACAGGTGGGAGAGACAACATGCATGGCAGCTAAAGACATCTATGTGCATTTGAATAATCTGTATCGAGACGTTTTGGCACCCTCCTCCCCCGACCGTATCAGTTGAAAGGAGGGTTTCCTATATAGTTTCGAGACGTTAATCCGTTCGTCTAGTGAACCCTCTGGACGCAGTAACAGTCACTGAACAGACTAACAGTGTGGCAGTGAGGAGAACCATTTTGATCAAAGAGATATAAGACGATGGAGAACAACAAAATAGAGCGCGGCAGCGAGGGGAGGGGAGGGGGAGCTCGAGGATTTGGACGGAATCAAATTTCCTGGCAGAGGGGTGTTTGGCATGACGTGGCACCGGGATTGTCGGGGTTGACCGGATTGATAACGCCCCTTCGAGATTTCTGAAAGTTGAACCGGTGTAGTGTTGATGACGACTTGACCGGGACATACCTATAATGACACACCGATCAAGGACAGGCGGACCAGTCAAGAAGCGTGGAGGACAGAAACAAAAATCAAACAGAAAACTGCATCACCCTCCACCTCCTCCACAGGCCGCAGACCCAGCTGCAAACCCCTCCCCTCCCAGTTCAGCGTACTTGGAATCACCGAGCGACGGAGAGATCCTCGAGATTGTGCATCATGCTTTACGATCTACCATCGACTCGCCAGGATTCCCAGCTGCCGTGCAGAAGGTCAAGGGATTGTTGTATGACAAGAAATGGTTAGAAGTGTTCACCGATCACGGATTGCTGGAGAGTTACGCTGGGAGATGGGTGCCAAGCAGGGCATGCTGTTATAGGGAGCTGTTCGCGACGCTTGGATCGATTAGGAGAATGTTCTTCGTGGAGCACGACATGGCGGGACCTGATGATTCGGACGAAGAGGAGAGTGAGCAAGAGGAAGATCAAGAGGATCAAGCTGGATCATCCACCGTCAATGCCTCATCTTCGGCAGACAGCGAGACTTCGCTTCAGACCAGTATCTTGTCTCTCGGAGGGGGCGCCTCATCTGAGCTGCTCGCTGTCGCATCTCTCGCCCGAGCATGCCAGCTACTCGAGCCGAATGTCACATCCACGGATAGAAAAGGCAAATCACCCGTCAAGTGGCACTGGACCGGTGTAGATATCGGCAAATGGGATCATATCGTCAACAAGCTTCAGTCATCTCTGGAAAGCGAATGGGACCTTTCAAGGAACGTCTTGAACCCGAAATTCGTTCAAGGTGACCTGCTTTCGGCACAACCGTCCCACTCTGAAGAGGGAGAACCGATCCCGAATCTGGACGTAGCGCGACTACTCACTGACACCTCGCCAGATTTGATCACAATCCTCTTCACCCTTACCGAACTCCTCACTCAATCTCGCCCATCCACTTTCTCCCTCTTGCGCGCTCTCACACGACAGACAAAGGCGGGAACACTATTACTCGTAGCGGATAGCGCGTCCGATATATCAGAATTTGAGATGGGCTCTTCGGGTCGGAAATGGCCAATATACATGATCCTAGATACGATACTCCTCGGACCGCCCAGCTCGCCTGGGACAGAGTGGGAATGTGTGAGAAAGGAGGATAGCAGGTGGTACAGGTTGCCTCCAGGAGTAGGCAGTGGTTGGCCGGTGAAGTTGGAGAACACTAGGTATTGGCTTAGGCTGTACCGACGCCTGTAGGCTCTATACATCTTCATAGACCCCATCGAAGCCGAATCTAGAAGACGCGAAGAGGAAGCGACAAGGCCTCCAGTGCTAGGTTTCAGATTTGATCGGCCGACCGGTTCTGAATCAGAATCATGGTGATTTGGTTTTTCAAATCTCCCGTATGAAAGGCTTAAGATGCCTCAGAGTCTGGCTACGTATATGCTTCGATACTGTGCACTCTTCTCGCGAGAGGTAGCACTCTTCCTGTCATTAGCTTTCTATACGAAGACTTAGATCAGTCACTACGGTGAAGATATGGAGTCCAGCTTACGAAACAAAGAGTATGACTTGCTTCATCGAGCTTCACTTCTGCTGTGCGGATCTCACGGTCGGTCAGATAGTGTAGCGCAAATGAACAACGGGCCTGCGCAGCTCGAATGGCAGGACGCTCCGATTGAAGAGTGGCGGTCCGACAGTATGAAATCAACTTACGAGCAAATCCAGCCTGTATGGACGGCGAATGGCTCGTCGTTGCCTCACACGAAAAGTACAGCCGAGATCCTCCTCAAGTTGTGCGATGATGGGGACAGCTCATCCAGCGTCATGTCAGACGACGGAGTCAGTGTGCCAACCGTTGAGACATGGGTACCACTGCACCCCTCAGGCAATGTCATGTTCGGCACTGATGTCATATACAAGCAAAGAATCTTGCACAAACAAGACTTGCACAAACAAGACTTGCACAATCAAGAGGCCGGTCCGAGTGGCGAAACTCAGCACGACGAAGATGAGGCTGCACTCGTGCGTTGGCTAAGCGAGCAAGACGTATCATGGGAAAAATTGTCGATGCAGGCCATACTGCAATGTCGACCAAGTCTCGAGAGACTAAGTGAGGATACTGAAATGGGGGACGAGGATATCGACTCGCAGAATCTCATTGGATTCCACAATCCCACGGCTTTGAAGCAGGCTCTGGCGAACACTGCCATATCACGCAGACGACGTTCATGGTCAACGGATCTGAAAAATGCTACGACGACTTTGAAGGTCACCGAGATGTATTCGCTTGGGCCACAGGTGATGCAATGCGGACTGTGGGATATACCCTCGGGCCAAGGCACTGAGCATCAGACTGTGATCATGGATGTGACAGCGGTACAGCAGATGTCGCTGACGGGAGGAATTTAAGAGACCGAAGCTTGGTGAGTGCTGCATCTCCACAGGCATTCACTGTAGTTGTACTCCGCGCATCAGCGAGGCGATAATCTCCCTGTGAATGGTTGTCGGTCGGCCATTTGATAACGAACGGCTTATCGATGATTCATTATTCTAGACGTAGAGTGCTACTATGTACAAGAGCCATGTACAGATGATTCCATGTTTGACATGTTGACGGTCAAGGGACAGCCAGAATGAAAAGATGAGAATCCCTCCTTTCTTTCAGTCAAATTCCTCCACGCCCCAAATGCATGAGAAGCGTAATCTGCTGCAGTAATAAAGAGCCATCCATCCTCCTCTTCTTCGTTTTCATCGTCGCTTTCATTACATGCCTGCAAATTTGCACAAGCGGTCTTGCCAAGGACTCAATAGCGATATCTCATCAAGTACGAGTACTGTACAAGTTGGAAATATGTCTCTCGAAGAATTTCGCCTCTCTGCTGAACAAGAGACGGCTGCCAGGGTGGCCCTCAGCTCCGCCGCCATGCGACTTGTTGATGCAAAGCTGGTGACGTCAGACTGGCAGGACAAGATGAGCAATCGTCACGGCCACATTCGTCCCCCGTCCATACCCGATGTCAGTTGGAAGTTCCACTACCCAAGCGACGGCGGAACCGAGTACGGTGCGAAATTGAGAACGGTCTTTGGGACGCGCGCACCAATAATGACCGATGAGAATACATGGCTTCCCCACGAATTGACTTCGGATGAAGTCTCAAAGGTCTTACAGGATTCGAGTGACACGGACGTGAAGAATGGCAGCTATACGCTGGGCATGGATGTCCTGTACAAACGCAGCACTATCGAGCGATGCGACCTGGAAGAGGAGCTGCAAGAATTCTTGGACAGTTGATTGGCAATCTCTCTGCAGAGTGGAATTGGAATACTGCCGACATTGACGCATACTTTCACGTCCTCGCCTCCCACAGAGCGAGTAAGAAATCTAGTAACGGGCACGTGCTCGCGTTTGCCAATCTTCCCAAACTTGCTGAGGCATTGTCCAAGGTTCACGAGGGGCAATTACACGCTTGGACGTCTCGTGATGAGCATGGCGACATCAATAGGCTTGAATTGGAAGAAGTATGGGACCTCGGCGAGCACCCGGTAGTTCTTGGATTGTGGTCTGAACCTGAGCAACCTGACGATGCTTGCGAGATTTCTCGAATCAAAGTTTCGATTGGATTTTCCATCCATGTCAATGAAGCTTCCGAATTGGAGACATCTCTGGAAGAGCTCGGGAAGCTCCAGCTAGGTGCTAAGAGATCAGGCAGTCATCTTGACGACGACCAGAAGTTCGCTGCTCAAAGGACAAAGAAATGGGTATCCGACGTCAGCACCCAACAGACGTAGACTCGGGGCCAATAGAGAGGTCTTGTTCGAATTTGTCGATGCATGGTATGAGGAGTGTAGAATACGCATGGGTGGACAGCTGCATCCCAATGCATCCAACGTCAAATGCTGGTGGACAGGACGGTGGGTGTCTCCAGCTCGATTGGACACTACGGGTCGCCTTGTCTGCTTTGGATTTTGTCAGAAGGTCGTAACGCGTATATGTATGACTGGAATGGTGACTATCCGTCAAGGGGTCGCTCATCAAAAGTGAGACCCTGGAAAAGCTTCGCGATCGATCATCCTTTGTCGACCTGATGTTTCCGTATCAGAAGGCACCCTCCTACAGTGCGTCGACTTGGAAAGCATGAGAACCTCTCTGTCCTTCCTGCTTTTTCACACCTTATATACTCGGGATCTCTCTTGAGCCTGCCCCTAGTCCGGTTGGGCGAGCTGATCAGTCCATCGTGAGCCCAATATACCTACAGCCAGTCTTTCCGATATCCCGCTGAGCAATGTCCTTGTTTCGAGAGAAACATTCTGACCAGGACTTGGCGAACGCGCAATCCGCTCTGCATTGTGCCGCTCTGCTACTGCAGAATGACAAATGGCTCTTCGAATCACCAGCCAATGATGTGCACGACCGTGAGTGGCAGGGATCCTTGTCAAGTCATGACGGTGGACGAGGGGACTCTGCGCTACGCACCGTCTTTGGCAAGACAGCACCACGTATGACCTCTAAGAACACCTTTCTCCCCTCCAACCAAAAGTCGCACCGATATTTGATCAACTTTTCCGACGCTGGGGAGCCGCTGGAGGATATTGGGAGTGGAAATTATACGCTTGGCACCGAGCTTCGATACAAGACTCGGGTCATAGGCCGATCTGACAACCTGTCAAGTGAGGATGGGATGGTACGCCTTTGGATGGCGACCCTACCTTCCAATTGGAGATCCATCGATCTCGGTGCATCCATCTCCTCCCTTGCTACCGGTGGAGATATCGCAGGATCCCAACAAGGTCACATTCTCGGATTTGTAGAACTTGCGCGGCTCGCCGAATTCCTTTCGCGGGCTACCACGCACTCCATGACGATCAGCGAGACCATTACGGATGGCGGTGCCATCTCTGAAACGCATGTTCGATGGGTCTGGCCATTACACTTGCATCGGATCGCTCATGGATCGTGGGCAGATTACCCAAACATTGAGGGCGACACCATGTTCTGTGACCTTGAAGCCTCAATCGACCTAAAGGTGTCGTCCGACGTGCAAGCGGGATTGCAACCATCAGATGCCGATGATGTTCAACTGGAAGAAGAGCCGCAGCGCGCTTGGTGAGCCGCCGACTCGACATGATCTTGGCGTTTTGAATACAGACAGAGTGGTTTGAATCTCACTTTCGGCTACATGGTATATGACGATCCAAGATGGGTGGACAGGTTTGATACATATCAGGGAGGATGCGGGATCAGAATGCATGACTGATGGAGACAATGATACGCTGGCTATTTCAGGAATCAGGGGGACCCGAGATCTGCTTTCTAGCTCTTCGCTTCAGCTCCGAGCGGCCAAGTTGTTCAGTAGTTCTGCTCATGGACGAGCCGTTGATACGCTCGCACGTGTCCGCGTGATCTACCGATCTACCATGTCGGACAGGCATCGTGTAGCAGCTCAACTGAGAAACCTTGTCAGCGCCATTTCGCCTTTTGACCCGCCGCCATGTAAGGCCGCTCATAGTCACACATAGCTCCATGCATGCACGCTCATGTGGGTCTATCTATACCACTCATCTATCAAATCATCACGTTTCCCCCCATCTTGCCCATACTTCAATTACAGCAACGCGATGACTTCATCAGTGCCCGTCTGGTTCGAATGCACCGGTGTACCCTTTGAACAATACAGTGGACCGACTGAACTCCAACATGTAATGCCGTCGATTGCCCAGAGATATCGCTGAATGTAGCTCTCGACGACGGTCAACTCTACGATCCAGGTCAATTTCACCGTGCCCGTAGGTGCGGTAGCGCCTTATAATGTGTCTCTAGTGTGAGCGAATCCAAGCAACCTGGACTGCGGCTAAATGACGATGCAGCTACCAGGATGCCATTGGCAACGGCTATGTGAGTGCAGTACTCGTAGTGAACAACGAATCTGATGCCTACCTAGTGTACCAGTCCCATAAACAGAACCGGTCTTGCTGCCGACAACATCACGACACTCAGCACTCCCTCGGTCAACTTCACCGTGCTGGAGTTTGATTACCCGACCGGCGGTCCAGCAAATACCACCAATTCTAGCCAAACGCTGGGTTTGCCTGGACAATCTTTGTGCGTTCACGTCCTACACGAGAGCAAAACGAATGGCTGACTCTCTCGCAGTATGCTCCAGCTGAGCGGGCACAGGATGTATGGCGGCGAGGACTTTTGGACAACAAGCGCCAACTACACCATCAAAGACGCTCAGGCTTCCGCGGGGGCTGGTCAACGAGTCTCCAAGTCGTGAGATACATCGGGAAGGGGACAAGACGAAGGCTGACGGATCAGTCTCCAATCTGTGGGACTCTTGATAGTGTTATGGACACTCGCGATACAGATCTTGATGTAAGAGGGTCCCTTCAGGATACCATGTGCAAAGGAAATGCTTGTACTATGCTCTTTAAAAGCAGAATGAGAAGTGTGATAGTAGTCCGACAAGCTCGCGATGCTGCCCGTGAGCGTGTTGTCCGGCGAAATTCGGTCGAAACTTCGAACCGAGCCCGAACCTCACTTGCAACTCGAACACGTTTCAAAAGTGAGTCTGTCAATGTAAGGAGTACGAGAAGCTGGAGAAGGACTCTACCTTTCATGGTAGCATGCTTCAAACGAAAGCGACACCTCTGGTCGAGTATCTCGAGCTGCTCAAGAAAGAATGAGAGACAGAAAGAAAGGAAGAAAGATCTCAGCCTTGTCCTTCCTGCGTCTTGGCTTACTCATACAATCGACTCGCGAAGCTCAACGAGTCGTCTCACCGCTTGATATCTTGCTTTCCTACATACTACAATTCAAGATGGCAATGTTCAGCAGTCAAATGTCCGATGAGAAGAAGGCCGAGTGGGCGACCGCTTTGGAACAAGCAGCCGAGCTAATCAAGCACGATCGATACCTCTACATAAGAGAACAAGCCACAAACGGTTCACCTCTCAGCGTGGATGATCTCCGATGGCGAGCCCAATCGGGCTATCAATACTCGAGGCCAAACACCGTCTTGAAAAGGGTCTTTGGGTCTCGTCTCCCGGTGATGCGGTCCACAAACACATTTCTTCCTCAAAACCCTGAGACCGTAGACATCATAGCGTTGATTGACCTTACAGATGAGTTGGAACTCAAGTATGGGGATTATGAAATTGGGATGGAACTCAGACACAAAGAAAGAACTATCGAGAAACGGACCGACCTCTCCGGAGATTCCGAAGCCTCACGAGCTTGGTTGCAGACCCTACCGTCAGAATGGAGCAAGGTTCGTGTCCGAGCGAGTATCGACTTTCGACCTGGCAGCGAAAAGATCGATGAATTGACGTACTGTCAAATTTTGGCCTTTCAAGACCCCAAGGTGGTGGCCGAGGCCTTTTCTGAAAGTTCTAGTCATTCTCGGCACTTTACCCAGAGTAGTGACGAAGAGGGAAATATCAGTGAAGCCCTCATCAAGTGGGTGTGGCCTTTGGGCTCACACAAGATCGTCTATGGCGATATCTTTCAACCTGAGGAACCTGAAGGAACGGGCAAAAGCTCGGATCTTGAGGCTTCCATCAGCATGCAGGTCACATTTAGCGGGACCGCTACTGCGGCGTCCACGTCGATGTCGGACATGAGAGCTACCCAGACTGACACTGATGCTGATTTGACTAAGCGCTCTGGCGAAGAAGGTGGTAACAACTCCGGCCCCCTGCCCAAGAGACCCAGGACGGAGATGTGACAGTTTCTATGGGACCATATGGTGTATGATGTAACAAGCATGCGCAGGAGAGGTCGAGTTGTTTGCCTGATGCATATGGTGATATGGTGATATGGTGATATGGTGACATGGTGATATGGTGATATGGTGATATGGCGGGGGCGCATTCCTAAATCCCGTCTAGACTCGTTGCGTTCCTCGTGCGACTCACGCACGCATGTGTGCAGCACAAACCACTTGGCTCACCTGGACCTCTTGATGAGCTTCTCTAGGAGTGTGCTAACCCCAGCCAAGCTCATGCTACACGTGAGAGACCCCCAGAACACTGCAAGCTTTCCTTTCATCACTCAAACTCAGCGCTCAAAGTCTGAGTCGATCGCTGAAGCTTCTGCCAGTCTTGCGTATCTATCAGAACTCTTGTCCCCCTTGCGTCCACCGGTCTTGATCACCTTACATCGCTCGTACGCCCATACGCCCCTCATTTGCTGATACCGCCCGCGCCACACCCTCCTCAACCTATCTTAACGCTGCACTCAGGCTATGTCGAGCGCTTCTTTCGTCCAATCTCCATTCCCGCTCACACCAGAACTCGTCATCGCAATCTCAGGCGACAAGACCATCAAAGCGACATGCGAGCTGCTTGCCACTGCTCCCTTGGCTTCACATGCCAACGAGAGCCTCGACGAAGACCCCATGGAGGATCCCGAATGGCCAAACTCAATCACACCGCTGCGTTTCGCCAATCCTTACTTGGAGATGGTGTTTGCTGAATCACCCCCTGCGCTGGTGAGCTCCACAGCAAGGTTGTCGTGCTCTGCGCATACCGCCCAGATCATCGAGAAGGCTCTGGGAGCGGGGGAGGTGTATCTGAACCCCAACGGAGAGGTGGGAATGGGGACTGATATTCTCCACAAGACACTCACGGTCGATGCTTCAGCTAATTGGCTCCCCCCATCAATCAAGGATTGGATATCTTCCATACCTCAAGCTCGATCTCTCTCGCAGATCGAGGCGAAGGCCTTGATCCGTGTACATCCTACAGACGACAATTCATCTGAACAGATCATCGATTATGGCGATCTGGCTCATCTTGGACAGAGCCTCGCTGCTGTTCCTCCTAGGGAGTCCTGGAAGTTGACCATGAGCGACGATACAAAGAACCGTGAGTTCATCGTTGAATACGAGTGCGATTGGGATCTCGGAAATCAATCTTTCATCCTGAGATGCTGGGACGACTCCGTGGCATCACAACAGGGTATGCAAACGGACGTATCAGGGGGTGAATCAGATTATCAAAGCGAGATTGAAACTCCCTCGGTGGAAGACAATCGTCCGAGACGTGATCTCTTGACGAGCCTGGTCATTTCTGGATCTATCACTTTCAAGTATACCGACGAGGAAGTCAACAATCAGCGATACGCCGTGGGCTTTGTGCCAACCTCTTCGGGGGCCGCTGCTGCAGCTGTCACAGCCTCCTCGGTCTAGGGTGTGTAGGGTAGTGATCGAAAGGTGCCTGAGTACCGCCAGAGTTGTGCCATCAGTGAGATGCATCATTTGGGCGAGGCTGCATTAATGCAGTCGTAAGTCGTGATCAGCTTTGTTCAGACATCAAGACCGGTGTTGTATTAGCTCGTTCGTCATGTCGTTCACGTGTATTCATCGTCGGCTTAACTGTGGAATGGACTATCCCCACCGCGTCTAAGCTGTGATTTTGGTCCGCCCAAGCTCTCCACCAGGCGGGCTTACAGCTGTGCTAGTTGGCGAAGGGGTCAAGTTATCCTCCGTCTCTCTCTTTGTAATCTCCTCGAACAACTGACCGTCAGTGCGGGTACCCACCAGGAAAAAATCTGCACTCACATGGACAAACTCTTCAACTCCCATGGCTCCACTCGCGGCGTACTTTCCCTCAAAGACGAAGAACGGCACACCGGTGATTCCCATTCGCTTGGCGATTCCATACCCTGCTTCCACCTCTTTCTCGCATTCGTCACCGTCCAGCCATTCTGTCGCCTCTTCGGTAGTTTCGAACACTCCATGCTTGACAGCGAGAGAAGCGAGGGACGGTTTGTCCGCAGGGTGCACTCCGTGGATATGGTAGAGCTCGAAAATGTCCATGGCGAGTGATAGTTGTTTCTCCGGGTACTGGAGCAGAGCATAGGTTTGAAGTCTATGAGCGAGGTGTGATGAAGATGTGTTTCCGCCGAGCTCCCTGAACGTCAGTAGAGTTCCCTTCTCCTCCGGCCGAGCAATGTGCAAGTGAGGGAGCGCGACTCACGTCTTGTAGCCTAATGCTGCAAATCGAGCAATCATACCCTCCTTGAGACTCTCCGCTCTCTGAGCCCCAAACTTCTTTGCATACATCTCGGCTCTCGTGATCGGTGTCTCACTCATCCCCGGGTTAAGCTGATACGGCAGTAATCTGATATCCACATCGAGAGGCGAGGAGGTATGATCGGCATTGTATTGGTCAATGGCCAGTAAGAGTTGTTTGGTGCCTATGAGACAGAATGGGCAGAGGACGTCAGACTGTCCAGTCAGCGCATTCCTCATACGGCCGATTGAGAACAGTGTGAATGATAGGTGGAGGGAATCGTTGGACTCACCGTGATGTCCACTTTGAACTTTCGAGCGATAGCTCCTCCAGCAGCTTTAACAGACATGGTTCGACTATCACGAAACAGGTGGAAAAATAGTGCGATCAGCAGTCGATCCTATTTGTATCCCGTCGAGGGGGAAGGGTCCTATGATCTGGATAGGCTCTGTATCCGGCCCAGAGGCTGATTCGACGAAGGAATGAGGGGGGTTCAACTAGTCAACGCCCTTGTTCTGGTTCCAAAAGTGGGCAGGGGCCGAGTAGCAGCGCCTGTTGTGAGGTCACGGCGGCAATGGTGAAGCCGAAGGGGAACGTCCACAGGGGGAATCGGGCTATCGGTGTTGTCAAAGGGGATGCCCGTGAAGATCGAATGAGGTACTGGGTCAAAGGGGTTGAGAGGTCCTGACTACTCGTAATGCGTGTTGATAGGTACAGCGTGATTCAGTGAAGATATCGGGTGCTCAAGAAACGAGGCGACATTGGGGTGTTGGGGATATATACCCAGACCGAAGGCCTCAACCAGCAAGGTCATGATGAATAATCACGAGACTCTGTCGGAGCTTGTCACCATCCTCCGCGGCCATGCAAGGCTGTTCGGTTCCCATGCATGCGCAAGCAGTACTTAGTGGTCATCTGTGGATGGCCCCAGAATACGCCGGGAGGGCAATGCACTCGAGTATTGTCTTTTTTTTTTTAGTAATAGAGCTGACGAGGGGAGCGGGCAGTCATCGATGACCCGGCCAGAAGGTTGACCGCGGCACCCGTGGTTGAGTTTGTTGAATTTGATTGAGTTGCTCCGTCGGAAGAGAATACATTTTCCGCCTTTTCCGGAGCGATAGTGCCAACAACAGCATCACTGCGACTGAGATACTCTAGGTCTACTCGCAACCTCTCTCAGCTCCATATCCTGCGACCCGGCCATCTGCCCGGATGGAGGTACAGCTATCGTGCTTCCTCTGTCCCTACTCTGAGATTTCTCCGCACTCGTCCCAAATGTCAATGTCTTGCGCCTGGGTTTGGTCTCCTTGCTCTCGGCAGTGACATCTGCCCGCTCAGTCTTTGACGAATGCGTCTTCTCGTCGGTCCCAGTACTGGATTGAGGTGATCCAGGGGGTGGAGGACTGGAAGCTCGATCATCAGTCGCAATGAGGGTTCCATCCTTGGTCCGAGGTAGACCGCCGATAGCCATCTGAACCCCAAGCGCTTGTCGCAGACGATCCTCAACAGTCGCGACCTTTTTCGTGCGCACCGAACTGTACATTCAGCCGGGATCTCCTGCGTCCAGATCCACACGTGACTCACCCTTGCCAGATCAAGACTGCTGCCCTGCTCCATTAGCAGGAATTTTATAATTCTCCATCGGAAAAGCTCACCCGATACCACATAGGAAAGACAGTGGAATAAGACATCCAGTCGTCCATGCTGGTCTTTCGTGACGATCTACTAGATTAGGCCAAATCTCTGCAAACGAAGATTGTCAAACGCACTCAGACCCCACATTGTCCCACTGATCGTCAGCGACTATCCTCAGCACAAACAAAAGTGGACGCACCACAACATGCATTGAAAAGCAGAGTTTCCGTCCATGAGCTTCTTGGTTAGCTTCGATCGCTGCCGGGCTTTTCCAGGCTCACAATTGTGTTCCATAAAGCCCATGCCATCGGGAACGCTCTATGAGTCGCAGTCGCATGGGGTCTGTACCAGGTCTACATGTTTTAGCTGCTTTATTAACCCCACACCGAGCTACTTGCCTGCGATTTGGCAAACATGGCTTGTTGGTATTCCAGCTGTTGCTGCTCCTTCTCAGTCAAAACCTGGATTTTCAGCTACGTGAATCTCATGAGACTGCGCAAAAAATGTACCGAAACGTAATCTGCTTGTTCTTTCGGGTCGGGAATATCATTGGGATCATCAATCGGCGGAAGACCTTGCTGCTTCCGCCTCCTGGCCAGTCGACTCTTCAGTGTCCAGATGACAGACATCCCTGATCATGTCAGTCTCTAGAAGTCATCATGGAAGACTCACGATAGGTATCCATTGCTCGCCAGGGTATCAATCCTACTCCCGTGACGGTAAACAGTCCATTGACAATCTGAGACGCGATTTCTGAATCTCAGCTCAATTTGTTAGGGCTTGACAAAAGACTCACCGATCCAGATATCCTGTTGATTCTTGCTGCTCATGGGAATCCACCTAGCCACCAAGATAACGATAGCCGCACCCCAGAAGACCACCAAGAACCCATATATTGCCACAATAAACCCCATGGGCGTTTTCACATACGTCCAGAAACCCTTCAACACCTGCTTGGCAATCTCCTTTTTGGACTTCTTCTTTTCCAGGACGTTTCGAACGTGGTTGTCCAACTCGTCATGCTTTTCTACAATCTCAAGGTCCTGCTCGAGTTCCCTTTCTTCCACAGTGGCTAGTTCTGGATAGAGTTCGGGAATGGGCGCGAAGCCGCCACTTGCCGGAGGTGCGCTAGTCGGGAAGGCAGGATTCGAGGTGGTGGTTGTAGGCGTAGGAGGGAAGAGGCGGGAAACAGTACCAGAGCGTGGTCGGGAGGTGGACGATCCACGTCGGCGACCTGTAGAAGCTGTCCCGATGGCCGCCTCTTCGTCAGTGACCGAAGCAGTCAGAGGTCTACCTTCAGCGGGGGTTTCGGCGAAGAACGAGAACGGGACACTTACTGCCGGTCGTCATCGGATGAGCTTGGTAGTACCACTTCAGGTCGACGACTCCACAAGGCGGGCAGATGAGGAAAAACAAGCGTATTTGAGATGTTCTGCAGATGGTTCACTACTTGTAAGCGTATCTCAGGCGACATGACGCATCTCGTACCCGTAGACACTTCGGGATCCACACAATCCAACATTCCCACGACCGAGTCGTTCAATGTGCCGTCCTCATGTGCGAGATCATATTGCACAGGCGCGTTATTTCCCCTGCTGTCTGTACTGGAGCGGTCACGGGTACTACTCCTTATACTGCTTCTCCTCTCGCCAGTTCCAGAATTAGCTACAGATCCAGATCGAGCTCTGGATCTCATAGATACAGATACTGTGTGTGCTCGAGATCGACCCTTTGTACTGACGGGTGTCCCGAATGAGGCATGACTAGAAGTAGCCGTCGCTGGTGTGTCCAGTGTCGAGGAAGGGTCCGCTGTGCTAGCTGAGCGAAGGTAAGAGGGAGAACCAAGCGGGGCAATGGCGGAAGCGGCTCGAGTGGGCATGGGACGGCTCGAGGTGGTGTTCACGGGGCTCGATGCAGTAGGCACGGGTCTTGAGCTGGGACCGATACTTGTCGCTTGATCGGGAATGTCTGCTCGAAAGTTGTCCATGTTGGTTTGTATGGACAACTTGGAAGGTGGCATTGTTGATACAAGATGTGACGCGGTGTATCACCGCTTTGCGATCCTTTGATGCTCGTAGACTTGCAACGATCGGCGAGCAACCGTCCCCACAGGCAGTCCCGGTATAGATGAGTACGAAAACGAGAGATCACTTTCGATGCGCTGTGCGAAGACTTCGCCTGATACCGCAGAGTCTCATGGCCGAGAGCAGTGTGTTGATCACGGTGAGATCTTTCCTCATTCGGTCATTATTACAACGGGGGCCGGGGAGATCATGGGAGACCCCACAGGATGGTTTGAAACGGTGTCCGGTGACTTTTTGTAATAACCTATTACAAAATAGGTATTACAACCGTTCTTGTGATCAGGCGGTGATGTCCGCCGTATATCCGAGGGGGTGGCTGTCGGGGTTGTGCGTTTCAGAGTTGCCGGGAGGGAGAACTTTGTTGAACCGTTGCAAGGGGGGGAGAGAACGTATGTGGGCCGTTTCAGCATCAATGATGGCCATGGTCGACAGCCATGGGCATGGTCGAGTCATTGCATCCATCTTGCCATCTCTTCCTCACATTTGTGCTCCCAAGAATACTCACCGGTAGAGACCCCTTCAGTCCCCCAACTCATCATCCAACAATCCACAGTCCATCAGCACACGGAAAGGGGCCGCCTTCCGCGCATCACGCTCGGATCACTCACTGATCACTGCAAGACTCTCTTGGACTTTCCGACATTCGACCATCGACTGGATCTTCGTTCCAGCTAGAAAGACACGGCCTAGGAGGATACTGCCAAGTACATGGTATTATCCCTTGTACAGGTAGCATCCCGACTACTTTGACCTGCACGACCACACTGTTCATAAATCCCCCTGCGACGGAAAACGTGTCGTCGCCGTCCTTTGGTCGGTCAAGGAGTCGCCTTCTGGTCTACAACACACCCCGGTCGCGTTTCATCCAGCTCGCCGCATCTCCTCGCCAAGCTTCGCATCTTACGAACTACTCGTCGTATCCCATCTTGTTTGACGTCTCCTCTGGGTCTTGCAAGCACATAACATGCCATCAATATTTCGCTCCTCGCCTCGGAAGGACAAACATCTCACCAATGGACACCCAAAATCATTCTCGGTGACTTCTCGGGAAAAGGCAAAAAACAACACTGTCCCGACGCCTGCGAACTCGCGACCGACATCTCGACCCCGGATTAATGAAGCTACAGAGTTTGGAGGTCTTCCACATATACAGTAGGCACTTCGGTATGTGATGCACTGACGGACAGAACACCGCATACCGTATTCAACGACCCCAACTCACCTTTGTCCCCTCCACCCATCTTACCACCGAAATACATGTTTGCACCGACCAGCTTACCCACCATCACCGCGGCCAATTCTATCGATTCTTTTGCCTACTCACAGGATGAGATGACCAAAGCGAGACATTATGGCTTCTTGGGGGGGATAGGGGGTAAAGTGAGATTGAGCTTGGAGGAGGTTGGGAGAGTGATCAAGGTCGTAGGCAAAGAGCTTGAGAGGCGATGTAAGTCATACTGCCTCGGGGTGGGAGTGAATGCAGCTTATAGCAAGGCTTGGAGACACCGCTTTTGTTCTCGAATCAAGCTCTGGAACTGAGTTCAACCAGAGTCAGAGCTTTGATACAGTCGTATATCGATTCCATCAGGTCAGCCCGCGTGTATGGATGAGAAGACGGAAGCTGACTGTTCAGATCCTCGTCTACGCCGAGAAGGGACGCCTGGGCGCGGGAATTGACCTTTGTCCGGGATCACGACTTGGCTTGGATGTTACGCTGGGCCCTAAGCAGGATCGTGCGGATCAGAGAGGGTACGGGAGAAGTTTCTCACGGGCTGATAGAATGGGAAACATATGAAGAATGGCGGGGAAGGGAACGAGGTGAGCTAGTGTATCCGTGGATATTGCTCATGGTAGCTGCAAATTACCCTCACGATGCCTTCCCATACTTGTCAGGACTGGTCGCCGTCGAGGTATATCACATCATCATCTCTCCCCTCTTGTCCCTCTTATCTCGTTTTGCGGCCCACTCACATTTATCCGGCCTGACGCCTCATGCTCTTTCTTCCCTCTTCGCTCCGTTCTTGTTCGACATTCCCACTGCTTCACCTTCCATGGTAGCCCACGCAGCGTTTGTTCGGGCGGCGTATGCTACAGAGCATCTTCTGTTGTCTTATATCCGCTTTTCCGGCCAAGGTGAAGGTTTGGGTGTCACGAATTTGCCTGGGAGATTACGTGATTGGGTATCAGGATACCCCTCGATGGTGGCTTCTGATGCCGAACTCGCGCGTGGTCAACCTAGACGTGGCGCCAGGACTGTACGTTGCGAACGGGCTAGTCGAATTGTTAGAGCATACTCCCGGGATCTTATCGCTAGCGCAGAAACATGGGCGAAAGACGTCGACAAGTGGGAATCCTGGGATCGAGTGGTCATCAAATCTCGACGAGGTGAAGCTGGCCGACCAAAGTTCAGTAACGCCTGGAAGAGACGTATGACAGTCAAAGATCACCTGCCTATGTCAGGATCCCCTTCCTCTGACGGTCCGGTGGTGTACGGAAAGGCAAGGAGGCCGACTGTCACATCGGACAGAGGGAAGAAGGCGACATCTGAAGACGGCGAGGAAATCTTGTGGGGAAGTCTGGCCGGAAAAGAATGGAGCTTGTTCGAAGAGGGAGGCTTCGACTCACCGATATTGAAGAATGGCAAGAACGACGATATGAGATCCAGATTACAGTTTGACCTAAATGAGAGCGCAAAGATGGTCAGTTAATATGCTCGGGTACACTTAGCTGATATTCAGAGCGTATCCGAGAGGAGGAGGACCATGGAATGGACCGAGTTTGCAGCTCCGTCAGGCGGATTTACACGAACTGATCCAGTGCTGGACGTATCGTTGTCATTCGCATCGCCTCTGTCATCTTCAATCCAAAAATGGCCCAAGGAGCGTGATGATCTGAACAAGCGGTTGCATAAAACGCAAAAAGAGGCGACGCCTTTCCACTACGATACGACGCCGCGAGTGGGTACAGACGTCCAAGACTCAAATGTGCGGTCGGATCATTATGGACGAGTCTATGTAGAAGAAGCATTCGTGGATTGGTGGGTCGATTGGGTCATCGGTGGCGCGTGGACAGACCGGGATGAGTTGACGTTCAAAGAGGCTAATTGGGCTATCGTGAGCTGTCGCATGCTGGAGTCGGACTTGGCTCACGACAGATCGAGTACAAAGCTCGACCGTCCCGGATCGAAGAAATATCGGGACAAGATCCGCTCGCTGATCCCCGGACAACCGACCTCTATTTCATCTTTGAGGAGAAAGTGCCGCTCGAGTACCAGATCGCAGTAGCCGATCCCAAAGAGAAGAAGACCTTTGCGACGCTTTTCAACTCGCGTAAGAAGCGAGGTGTCAACGGGACCATCACCAGAGGACAAGTAAATAGCGGTTGGGAAGATTCAGATTTCGATCGGATGCTCCTTCACCGTGAAAAGACCAAAAAGGTGACTCTGTCGAAACATGACTCGCCTCAGGCCACCATCTGGCAGATGAGCCAGGAGCCAAAATCCCCTCTGAGGACTACGGCAGTGGTGACTGCCCAAGCTAGGCAGCCTATGAGGAGTATATCGAGGAAGAATAGTGGGGGTGTGGAAGGGGAAAAGACCAATTTCTTCAGTAAAGGCAAAGACCGTGTGAGGAAGGGTCGAACAGATGATAACGGACGACGCGCCAATGGTGCTTCTCAGAGAGCTCACGAAGTGGACTTTGAGCTGCACAGTGCGAGTGGACTGTCCAGTCCGGACCATAGTCCCCGCGAAGGAGCAAGAGGAGATGAAAAGTGGATGGGTGAGCTTTACACTTTCTTGAACTCGGAGCCACCCTTACGATAGACATACTCATTGCCAATGGCGCGAGGCGAATGGACAGACAAGACGCGCCACCGCCAAGAGCTCGATCTGGAGGACCCAGCGTCACGCCCGTACAAGGTGGACTGCCTGCATCGCCCCATCCGGCTGTACGGCAAGCGGCACCAAGCCCAACCCCGAACGATCATCCTGCGCCTTCACGGGCCGAGATCGACCCTTATGCTCCATATAACTCTCCCGCACCCGCAGACTTTGGCATCACTCACTCGCCCGAGACGAGCGGATCAGACGCCGAGGCGATTCTGACGCCGCGAGAAAAGGGCGAAGTGCAACGATGGCCGTCAAACAAGCGCAAGCCGGTTCCACCTCTTGAGCCTTCCGATGAGCTCGTCGAAGAGCTACACGACTCAAGCGACGGGCAGCACACACATGATCATTTAGACAACGCGGGAAGCTACAATCGTCACGAAGGCGGGCAAGCACATCACGATGCGCCTTATTCTGATTCGGATCGGTTCTCCTACGCGTCGGAAAGGAGTGAAGGGCCGATCCCGCCGGTCAAGGATCGTCCAGTGTTGGGCGAAGTGATCTCACCCCGACCCCAACGAGATACAATACACAACATTGTCGATACTTACCGCGACTCGATTCTGACCACTTCGTCAGATCTGGACGATAGTGAATCGTCATTCCGACACGAAGGCGAGATGGAGTATACAACGAGGTTCAAGGATGATTCGCACGTCATGATACCCACCAAGCATGCACTCGGTTCAAGAGGCACGGAAGAAGTCTTGAACGATAGAAAGGAGGTTGAAGAGAAGGATCAAGAGCATGATCTGGAACTGCCCAAATTGGGTGGACCGGTATTTGACTTGACTCCCGGTAGAGAACCTTCTCCCGCGAGATACAAGCACGGAGAGCCTTTACAGTTTGGTTGGTCATTGATTATACGGAAGATTCACGGATAACTGATGGTAGTGGGGGAGGAACCAGAAGAAGAGGAGTACTGAGCTGAGGATACGAGATGCTGTATGGTGAAATGGTGGGGCAGTTGTACGGTCGAACGGCTCGCTTTGATCTGACCATGTGTATTTGTGCAGTATGCCTTACTTGTCAATGTTGACCATTGTCATCAGTGTATTTATCCTCGGAGACATTTGATCAGAAACGCCTCGTGGGTCTACACACTGCCAGTTGCCCATCTCAAGCCTATAGTATACATATCTCTTACCTCCATAGTCGGTCATGTATTCTCGCTACACACATGTTTATCATGATTATAATCGGTCTCTGACTGAATCGCGATCCTGAGGTACCCATCCTACCAGTCGATACCGGCCGCATCGACGATATCCTGGACACCCTGAGGCCAAGGAAGTCGGGTATCGTTGAAAAAGATGTTACCGGTAAAGTTGCTTCCATTTGGTTTCTTTTCTTCCAGAGTGTTGTTTTGTGAGGCATAATTGTCGATAAAGAGATTATCACCCGTCAAGGTGGACCCATTGTTTTGAGTATTCTCAGTGTACCACAGAGTCCCACTGAACACGTTATCCCTAACGGTGTACAACCTGGACCCTTCATCGAGGTACATGGCGTTGACATGGGGACTGTTGATGATTGCGTTTTTCTCGATGATCGTCCCTGGACTGGCGGAAAGGCAGTATATCCCCCCTTCATCGGTATGGTTCTGACCGACCATGGAGATCAAGTTTGATCCGATATAATTGTCGTGTAGCGTCGTAGGCGTTTCGTATAGCGGTTGAAAGGCGTACAAGTTTCGAGCGATATAAGAAGGGTTGGCACCTACATCGTTTGAACCCCAACCCCATCCTTGACTCAGACCGGAGTAAGCCGAATTTTCGACGGTATTGTGCGAGATGGACGAGTATTGTACATAGGTCAAGAGGATATTGGTGGCAGAAGTAAAGAGTTTGTTATTGTCGTGCAACCAATTGTTGGAGATGGATATACCGGAATTGATCATTTCGCTTCGGTAGGGATGATGAGCGTCGGCTCGGACACCTCCTACTTGAATCACATTCCCACCACTCTGTGAGAGTGTCATTCCCTGCACGCTGATATTTTTGGCCCCCAACCCAATTTCCAGCAGATGGGCATTGGCGTCGTTTCCTATACCCAGACTCGCCGCACCGGTACAGGTGATCCCCCCACCATTGAAGACGATTCGTTCTGCCACACTGACTTGAACCGCCCCTGGTGTTTGGTACCAGAATGGACGACTCGCTTCAAACGTTGAATAGTTGAACGGTCCACCGAGATAGGCTCCCGTTTGTTGATCTGCAAAACCGTATTTCGAAGTAGGATAATTCCAACCGGTATGTGCCCAGGTAATATTTTCAAACTGGATATCATGTGCCGGTTCATCGTAGCTCAGTCCAGTGAGGGCGAGCAGGACGTCCAGTTTGGGGATGATAATCTCCGACGTATTGGGGTCTGTACCATTGATGGGTTGATAGTACAGCGTACTGTTACCTGCATCAAGGAACCATTCGCCGTCTTGATCCAAAAAGGAAAGGGAGTTTTCGAGGTACAAACCCTGTGTGCCGAGGTAGAGTCCGAGAATCCCAGGTTTGGATACCACGTCGTAGCCGATCAAGTTCCGATACCAGGCTGGTTGTTTCATGATCAGGCTTTGCCCATCTTCCGCTAGGTGATCCACCGGCGTGTACCGGTCGGTAAAAGTCCCGACGAAGCGAAGCTCGACGTTGCCGAGACCAGAGATGGAGGAGAGGTCGATGAAACTCGCATTGGTCGCGTACGAGTCGAGCGTATAGGTAGATTGGTTCTGAGCAATGCTAGGTGTTCGAGCACGAGTAGCATGAACCCCATCAACGTAGAGCGATCGAGTCTCCGTGTTGATAGGGACCGAGGCAGACCACATTTCCGTCCCATCGACCTTGGTCCAGTTGTCTATTTTCATTCCACCAGACAAAACGACATCACCGTTGGCTTTCCATACCGTTGGACAATCCGGAACTCCCGAATGTGCACCAGTGAGGAACAGATACGTGTCCATGTAATATGTCCCTTGGGCAATGTTGACAGTGACTTGCGGGTAAGACGAGCTATCGTTCCAATTTTGGACGTACAGTGCAACTTGATCCGCTGCATCCTGTACATTGGAGTAGGCGAGCTGAGCCGAAGAGCCATTGCTCTGTAGGCCGATGGTATTGTTTGCCGAGCCATCGACAAAGATTTGGATCGGGCTACAATTCCAAGCGCGAACGACATCGAACAAGGCGGCAGCGACCACAAGAGAGATCATGATGCTTGAACAGTGAGGTGAATATTGATTGAAACCCAGCCTAGCTGATCTTTATACTACTGTGCAGGGTATGACGAGACTCGAGCCGGGCATGCCATGAACCGAACCCCGATAGAGCTCAAGCAGATTGTATACACCTGTATCGACAGAGACATCTTGGTATTGGGCAATCGGCAGGTCTGCCGAGGTCCATCAATTGACTTGTAACGACCGACTATCCACCGAGAGACTACTCGAGTACTGATCATCTGACAGATGAGTGGAAAATGCCAAAGAAGGAGGAGTTTGCAGACTCGAAACTCTCATCAATCACCATGCGAGCCGCATCGCTCCTGTCACAGGCAGGCGCCGATGCAAAGGCAAATTCCGACGCTAATGATTGTCCGAGCGGACCGCCCGGCCCCAACGGCTCTAAGAACTCCACTCGAGGAACAAGACGCGGTACGCTGGGTCGAGCGGTCATATGTCACGTCGATGATATACGCCGAAACAGGACGGCCCGCCATAGTCATTCGGGCTCGGCAGGCCGACTCCGATCGACTAGTATAGCGTCACCGGCACACTAACTCTTGGGATCTGGACCTCGCACCGTACTATTCATTCGTATGCATCCTCAAAGCCCCACGCGAAGGTATACCTACGAAGGCACAACGGTCAATGTGCCTCGAGCCGGTGCATTGAGCAGAATATCTGTCCGCTGTAGCTGGTAACAAGTACAATCGGTGTCCCATGTGTCAGGAAACCCAGGTCTCACTTGCCCGGCTCGCGGAGCGATGCCTCTGCCAGTTGAAGCGTACTTCCAATCATGAATCCCCAGGAGCCCCACCAAGTCGACAATGCACTTTGATACACCACTCCAGATTTTGACGAGTAACCCAATGCACCGCAGAGGGTAAACCCGACAGCTCCGATCAAGTTCCAAAAGGCCACTATACTTAGTTTCTCCTCCTCATACTGTTCAAAAGGGGGTGGCTCACCGTGCCATCCTATATCTGTCCATGCGGGAATATACCATTTCTTCTGTACTTCCAACAAGAGGATTGCACTAGATACGATGAACCCTGTTCCCCCTATCACTGAATTGTCAGCCATCTTCTACTCAGCTCCCCGGCTCAGAAATGGTTAGCGGTACATACCTTGCGGAGTCCAGTAAAAAACATCAATAATGGCTTTGTTACCCCCGCCATCTGCGAACCCCGGTATGACCCCTGGCAAGCCGGTCCTGTCTCTCAGCTTGTTTCCTCGCTGCTCTTCACAACATGGTCACTTACAGACAAGGCACCCAGAAGATCGTCGCTGCAAACATTTGCACAATAGCCTATGACATGAGTCTCCGTTACGGCCCAAGAGCAGGATGGTCGCATGGGATGTAGGTTCCAACATACCGCCAGGTAACCCATATCATGCCACATGGGCCGACCCCACCATACCCAACCCTTGACTTTCTTGGCCACATGTTTCATCTCCACTTGACCCTCTCTCACTTCTCCTCTTATGGTCTCTCTACTCCCCGTCGAGCTGGATCGGTGAAGTTGTCTCCGATGATGCAACAGTTCCTCTAACGGAGTATCTTTGACTTCTTGCCCTCTATATATCAGCCAATCCGAGTGCTATAGAGGAGGACCTCCACTGACCGGACGAGGACTTCTACTATACCCAGATATGCCCCTATCTCAAAGACTGACGCACCGACAAATGCGGTCGCTGATGCTGCGTGGTTGAAGGCAGGGTAATCGAGTGATGGGCGAAGGATAGGGAACCACACTAAGAATCCTGCTCGTCAGGACATTGTCTCTGCTTTTCTCCCTCGTCCATCGTGGTGAGCATGGTGACCATGATCACCGTGTGTGGGTGTCCATACGCGGTTCCGCGCACCTGGAAAGGCGATTGAGAGAGACATACCATTTACAACCCAAATCGCACTACCCAACGTGAACGCAAATGCGAGCCACCAGCTTATATCGAAGTACCAACCCGGCTTCAACCTCGTCCTTTTATGTGATAATCTAGCCGATAAAAGCACATGTTGATGGTCCGTCCCAGGATGCCCGATCGCACTGTCGCCCGGTCGAGAAGTATGCGGAGGGTAATGTAAATGGGCGTCTTTAGGGGCATACCGACCTTTACGTTGTCTACGGGACTGCCAGATTAATCCATCTTGAGTCGGCCGCCCCGAGAAGGATGAGGAGGAAGAGGGAGAGGTGGAAGTGGAAGTATGCGGGATAAAGGAAATGTGGGTAGGGGTGAGCCATGAATTTGGCGTGCGATGAGAATCGACCCTCAACGAAGGGATCTTTTCCAGGTCTGCCATGATGCACCTATTGTAAGTGATGCCTGATAATTATTGTGAAGGTGAAAGTATGGATGCATGAGCTGGTGGACCGGTGAGTGAGTCTTGAAAAATCGTGGTGGACATGACCCAGTTCTATCTTTGGAGCCCACAGACGTCACCGCCTCGACCTCTGCTCTTCTGCGAAATATCCGTCGATGTCCACTCTTCTTCTCCAGGACTGCGTTGCGCAACGCCCTCACTCTCTTGTGCTACCAACAGCAGGCCGAGATAAACTATGCAAACGTCGTCTAGCGATGCAATATGCTCTGCATGATGGATGCTATACACGACCAATCCTTGAACCTTACCCTCCCGCGAAACCTAAGCCGCCACCCTCGCCCTCGTTCCTCCCAGACCCGATTGGAATCCCCTTCCTCTACCTCGCCCTCTATACGTTCCCCTTCCACCACCTCTCCTCTCTCCACCTCCTCGCTTTTGTTGTTGTCCATCACCTCCGCCCGCCACTCGGTCGGTACCTGTAGCTTGGTTTTGACCCAATTTTATATCCATCGCCTTTTCATTCTGGTCCATGAGTCCGACGGCTCGCTCTGCCAGTTGTTGTGCTAATCTCTGCACCTCGGTCGGCTCGACTCGGTGGAAGATGACAACATCGTCAATCGGGTCGAGGGATCCGGCAATCTCGTCGGTGTAGATCATTCGACTGACCAGAGAAAGGACGGTGGATCGGGGCAGGGAGAAAGTGGTGGCGAGGTGTGAGAGGGAAAGGGAAGCGTAGAAGGGAGCGTGGGTAAAGATGTACGTCCTCAAGGACTCTTCTTGGATTTTCCTGTCCATCAGCACAGAAATGGGACATTCAGCGTGGCACTCACTTGGTCAACATGTCCTTGACCTCCGAGGCATTGTCGAGCAACGTCCAAACCTTGATCGAAGTGATCAGATCCCTAGCTCGCTCCCATTCACCAGCTTGCATGGCTTTACTCGCTTTGATGATGTGATCCCTCGTGTTCTCCGGTGGACCCATAAAGGCCGCCTTGTCGGCTTGGTCGAGTAACCTCTTGAACGTTTTGCTTGTGACTCGTCGTCGTTGATCATCGGTATCCACCGAGGCGAGCAGGGGAATCTCGGTCAACATGCAACAAGTCAAGTAAGCCGCCTCGAGCAGTTCAATGTTGAGGTGCATGTGGAAGGGCAGCAGTCGTCGTTTCTCGATCAACTCCTGCTCGGGCGACAATTGAGTGTTGTATCGCTGAATCGCTTGAGCCAGGAGCTCTTTTTGTCGGGTAGTCGAGAACATCTCCGAGAGGATCGTTTGACACTCGTTGATGTAACCTCGTCGGAAAGCTGCAAGACCGAGCTGCATGACGGCTCGGTTGTAGAGGATCTGAGTAGTGACATCGGCTTGGGCGACGGTGTCCTGCAGATGCGACATGAGGAGCAAATCTCGAGCCTGGTGGTATCGACCGTGAGTGGCTTGGTTGAAGATGTGGGCAAGGATGGCTCGAGCTCGCAAGAGAGGCGCGTCCGAGTGGTAAATGTAGACACAGAGCAAGTGAACAAGAGCGGAAGCGTCCCGCTTAGTGCCGAAGGGAGTGATGGTGGATTGCAAACCCTGAGTCGCCTCGGCGACAGCGGCTTCAAAGTGGTCAATAATGACATCGGGCTGCCTGTCAGCCTCGCAGCGTATAGAGAAACCTTGAATAGCATACCTTGGCGTAGATGTGCTCCAATCGTCGCATGACGGTTCGCGCAGTGGCGTCCGAGCTGGACTCTCGCTCGAACAAAGCTTGCGCCTTGACGATAGTGGAGTACAGCGGGATTTCCTCCCTCAACCGCTCAATGTAATCGGCACCCTTGTCATGGGCATCGGTGTGTTGCAATGTCTTGGTGAACTGCGGGCGTCAGCAAGAATCTCAAAGACGGCTTTGTGGAACTCACCTCGTTGTCCAAGTTTTCAACCAATCCGACAATGCTACCAACAACCTTGACCCTCTTGACTTTTCCATCTTCACCCTTCTCCGGCTCCCTCTCTGCCAAATCATCGTACTCTTCGACCTGGTCTTGCACAACGTAATCCTTTTCGGCCAAGAGCAAAGAAACCAACTCGTCCAGCTCTTGCCTGCATGAGACCCAAGAATCATGAGGCATCGAGGTCAGATTCTGCGAATAATCCAATCGAGCAGGGATCAAAGCGAGGTAGACTCGAATCTTTTGATACGTCGTACTCGAAACCTCGAGCAACTTTTGCAAAATTCTAATCGTCTCGGCTCGGTCGGTGTTTTTCCTTCCTCGTTGTTCAAAGATCTCTTTGAGTGTTCGGAAGACATTATCAGCGGTGAGGTTGAGGGCTTTTCCACCTTTACCGATGGTGGTGAAATCGTCATCAGCAGCTTCTGCCTGGTCGGCTCCAGCTGTAGACTTTTTGGCGACCTTGGGAACAGAAGGAGCAGTGTTTGCAGCGTTGTAAGCCGAAGTGTACGCCTCGGGGCTCTGCGATTTGTCAGTTAAGTTCCACTTCTCCCATCCGCCCGCAAAGGCTCACCTCGTTGTAGGTGGCAAGAACAGCCTCAAACTCCTTTGCCTTTTTCTTCAACGTCTGTTTCATCCCGTTCAACGCCTTTCCCTTTGCCGGTGCCATCTTTTTACTTGCCGACTTTTCAGAAGCAATCGTCTTGCTAACGGCCGCTTCGAGCGAAACGAGCGTTTCAAGGAACGCAGGGGGAATGTGACCGGCAGGGGGGATGGGCGAAGAGATCATCGAAGTCTGATGTCGAGTGATGAACCGCAGCAACTTGTCGAGTTCTAACCATCAGTCTCTGCTCGAAGATGTGGGCCATGTTGTCGTGTGCTCACCTGAAGAAGCCAGAACCCAGTCGTTTGCTGATCCGTTCTCATTCTTGGTAGCGTTTTGTATACTATGAATAGCCGCTTCCATCTCGGCGAATCGTTTATCCTTTGCACTCAATACGACGGTTTTGTCCTCTTCGTCTGAATCCTCATCACTCGACGCAGCACCCTTCAAGAATCGGTTGGCCAAGTTCTGCACAAATGTCAGCTTCCATCCCTCACACCCTCCAGTGCGCCATAATCCACTCACAGCCTTTCCGCCTTCTTCATCACTGTCATCCTCATCCTCACTCTCATCTTCATCGCTGTCCTCATCGCTATCATCATCATCACTCCTCAGAAACCTGCTAGCGTTATTGTTGGCGAGTTGACGATCCTGTTCGAGACCCTCATCTCCGGAAAGGATGGATTCTTCGGAATCTGATCCAGAATCAGAGTCGGTATCGGAACCGCTTCCCAATTTTGCGAAGAACGACATGGTCTCGGTTCAAAGGTGTAGAGGTAGAAAGAGAGCTGCTATAGACGACGCGAGACCATGAACAATGAGCAGTTCCGGTTGAAATTCATTTCACCGGATAATCCCGCTCAATGTGGCACCCTCCCTCCCAACCCATCTCGCGCTGCACCAGTCACGGCGCCTAGATGCAGGGAGCAATACATGCAAATGGTATAGAAAGATCCAGGTATAGAAGATAATGCAAAGTCATAAAGTAAGTACTGGGCAGTGTCGCGTTCATCCGCTCCTGGCGTCATCATGGAGCTCGTAAACAACGCCCGGCTAGTAGTAGCCATCGTCGTATTCCATGATGGGTTTCTGAATCTCGGCATAGATCAATCCTACGAGGGATTAGCACCGTCTCCTTGAAACAGATGAACCACTAACTCTTCAACATCTCTCGTCCTCGCTCGTCATCCATATCTTCAAAGTTGAAAAATTCCGGCTTCAACGGGACTGCTCCGGGCTCGTCATTCGGATCGTGATAAGGCTGGTACTGATCAGCGCGAAGGAGTTGAAACGGCGCAATTTCGCACCTCAAGGTATGGATGTTCCAAAGCTTGCTCCACGGTAATACGTTTCCTCGGAGAGAAGCTGATACGTGAGTCAAGGTTCTCCAACCACGGTAGCAACTCACGTTAGGCAACGCCGCATCAGGTCCAGAGCTTTCGGTTTGGCGTTAGGGCACAGCTCTCGAAGATCTTTTCGTCGTGTCAAGGGAAGAGCTCGCTGAAATCGTCAACGCCTAAATCAGGCCGATAGCATTCTGAGCTTACCAAGTAGTCTCTGTTGAGGGAGACCGGTAAGCATCACTCGCTGGCTCAGAACAGATCTGACTCACTTGGACTTGTCGGATGTGATTTCGTTGAAATCGTCCATCTACGCACATCAGCTCGATTTTACCCAGATCTCGGGTCACTCACCATCGGGGTGCCCAATACACCGAGAATGAGCGAGATCTCTGCAGGGGTCAGATGAAAACATCCCACTACGAAGACGGCAACGAACGATTGTGGTAATCTGCGCATCAGCTTCGTATCCCTTAGAATCTAGGTCAGAGCTCACCTGTTCCCGGGAACAGAGGCTGTCCAGTAACTTCGATGTTCAGCTCAGATGCGGGTCATTCCCTCCCAAGACTCACTCATTTCCGCCAAGATGCAGCCGACCGACCAGACATCGATCGCTTTAGAGTACTCTTGGAAAGCTAGCGTATCAGCACCATTGCTGCCCGCTTTCAGATGTGAAACGTACACAGCATGACCTCTGGGGCTCTGTACCACCTTGTAGCCACGTATTCCGTCATCACGCCCTGGTTACCATTCGGGCCCTTGGGAGGAGCGGCGGCTGATCTTGCCAATCCGAAATCGCAGATCTAACCCCGTCAGCGTCGCACAGCGGATTGTGCCGGACTAGTCTCACTTTGAGATCGCAATTTGCATTCAAAAGCAAATTTGATGGTTTCAAATCTCGATGCAAGACGTTGGCAGAGTGAAGGGCTTTCAATCCTCGGATAGTCTGGTATCAGCCAAACCAAATATCGGCATGGAGGGGTGACTCACCTGATACAAAAAGTATTGACAGTGATCATCCGAGAGCTCTTGTGTCCTGATGACTCGATGCCTGGTATTAGCTCCTTCTTGCCCACCACCAAAGATGCCAACTGACAGATCCGTCTCCATGAGCTCTTGGACGAGATACACCTCATTGAATCGGTCATAAGAAGGAGGCGTGATGATATCAAGGATGGAAATGATATTCTCATGACTACCCATCAGCCGGATAACTCCAGGCGATTCTCAATGGGCATACCGGAAATGTCGTAGTAGCTTGATCTCTCGGAGTGTTCGTTGACAAAACATGGCATGGTCAAAAGGCGTGATCCTCTTGATGGCTACTTTTGTCCCACTTGCCAGGTGGATAGCCGAGCTAGAGGAGTTAGCACATTGCATCAGACAACGACACAAGAGAGCTTGGACATACACGACGACGCCATAAGCTCCTTCTCCTATCACATCCTGTACCTCGTAATGCTCAGTGACGTTGAAACTGATCGGAGTAACATCCTCGTGCTGCTTTGATCTCGCCATGGTGAAATAGAGGGCACAGAAAAGGGGTAGGTATTGAGGTAGAGTTGGAGGTGCGTCGTGGAGGTGGAGAGATAGAGGTGGTTGTTACTGCGCTGTCAGTTCCTGGCCAAATTGCGGATGCTCAAGAATCAGGTCGACAAGATAGATGTGAGTGGTGATAAGTCAAAGATGTCCAAGTGGAGCGGGAAGAAACGGGTGAATGATGGGATGACACGTACAGACTCTGCACAGACCCAGTAGAGCAGGGGGTGGAGTTGGGTTGGTGTCACTGATGGGAGATGAAAGAAACGGGTGAAACTGCACGGCGAGAAGAGGTTGATACAAGTAGGATGCTGATATACGATACAAGGGGGTCAATGGTATCTATTCTGATCAACAGAGTAGCGCGGTGGTGGTGGTGGTGGTGGTGGATGGGTGGATGCAAGACAATAAGGCGACCTGTTCACTCGGCTCTGAGATTTACCGCCGCGGCCGCGCCGGGCGGCGC